>APFE031367731.1:0-88397 GCA_000404065.3 Pinus taeda
AGGAGACTGCTGAGGCTCGTCCAGATGGATGACCTTAAAAGAACACTGCGCCAGATTCCCAATGCCTGTATTTCTCGTAATATTGACAGTATCCTACAGATATTGGCCAGCCCGGTTCTATATTTTTTTCATTTTTTATCAAACCAATCTAGGTACACCAGTGATCACATATGATAGCTGGGAAAAGGGTTTTCTTGATGTTATTACCAGGGATTAGAATGTGTGGAAGCTTAGGTATTGTCGACACCAGAGATTTTAATGCGTATGAGGAACGCATATGGTTATTTTCATCATGACCAATTTGAATGGCTATTTTTTCTGAAAAAGAGAGACCAAGCTTTCCATGATGCCTGTGTTCAGGTATTCCCATCATTTTCTGTGTTCACATTTTTTCTTCTGAAGAAGATTGTAAAAATCTGACTTTAATTATTTGCACCATCCCACAAGTGATACATAGTAGTGTTACTGTTTTTTTCCTCCCTCGGTGAATTGATTCAGCTAAGGTTGTCTATTGGATCAGCTTAATAGCAGCGTTTGGTTTGTTGTTGTTTATCCAATTTCTAAAGAATTTTGTCTCCGTTATTCTATTGTAGTTTATGGAGAAATTAGTTGCGAGTATATATTGAAAAGATTTGTTTCAAAGAACTCTGTATTTAGAGAAGTGGGTTTTGTTCTTCTTCAAGCTTTTCTTATTCTTACACATATTATGGACCCGAGCTTCATAGGGTTAAGGCCTTTGATCTTTAGTCAGTTTGACTGTGGTCTAGCATGAGGCCGAGGGAATCTACCGCAACAAGTTCAAGTTCAATTCTTGGTGCATTAACATTTCGTAGTCCCCAAACCAACATGACCCGGGAGTTTCATACTGATCCAAAAAAATGGGCTTTTTGTAAAAAAAATGATGCAAAAAACTATGCTTTTTTTTGAAAAAATGTTGCATATGTTATCATTTCAGGGTGTTTTAGGCATATGGAGTTTCATACTGTTACAAAAAATTTAATTCTTGTAAAAAAAAATGTATATTTTATATTTTAGGGTGTTCTGGGCATATTTGTAAAAGCGTGTTGATTGCATTTAATGTCTATGAAGTGATATTTTATTGACGGGATTGACTGTAGGCTATCAGTTCTTTTCTGGGGCAATTTTGTTTGTGCTTGAATCCATTGAGCAGGCTTGGATGTGTTCAGCCTTTTTGTTGACATATATTATGTACATAATGTGTATGGCAGGCTTGTTGAGTATAGGCTTGCATTTCATTGTTATGCAGTTTTGCTTGTCTTTGAATCTTTTTGTTCATATCTCCATAATTCTGTACTATCATAATGACCTGTAATATTATGCAATTTTTTTTGAATTTAGGAATTTTTGGGGCAGTTTAATTGACAAGCATCAAGAAAATGAAGTATTATGTATCAATAAATTTGATATTCAAATTCTTTAACTTACTTGTGTCTGAATCTTTTTGTTCATAACTCTAAAAATTTGTACTATCACGCAATTTTTTTTTTTGTATTTGGGGATCCCTGGCAGCTCAATTGACAAATGTCAGGAAAATGAAGTGTGTTCACTAGAGAGAGATTAAATATTCAAATTCTCTAAACATACCAATCTCTGCAGAAAAGATCTCTGCAAAAGAAGCCTATTTAAACACCTAAAAATTATAGTGAAAAGATCTCTGCAGAAGAAGCATATTTAATCACCTAAAAATTATAGTGATAGAGTTATAGTGATAATTGTACAAATGAGGCTAGAAACTCACTCAGTTTCCCATAGGCTTTCGTCAAGAAAAAAAGAGCTAGAAACTCACTCAGTTTCCCATGGGAGGGAGGCATAGGGTTTGTGCAAGATTTGCGAGGTTTAGTCCACTAAGTAAGACTTGTATCTATTCAATTTTAATTTCTGTATGACATGTTCTATATAGCCTTATGCGAATGCCAATTGTGCTACATTGGGAAGCTTTTTTATTAGGATTAGGAGCAACTGTATTTTATATGTGGATATGTCGTCGCTAGATTTCTTTGGATGATGAGAATCAAGCCACGTAATGTTTCACAGTTGTTTTAGCGCCACCACTCCAATTGAATATTTGACCACGCTATGCATTTCTTTTTCGTCTGCTTTTAAGCCATGACCTTCTTTGGAGCTGTGTCAAATACTCTGCCATGATACTCTTGTTACAATTGTCAATTTTTGGCCTTTTTTTAGTAGTACGTTGCTTTTGGCCATTTAAGAACATTACAATTACTCTAATTCTGATTCTATCTAGTTTTGTTGCTAGCAGTGCAGTTTGGTTACAACTGTCAAATTCAATTTTGTTTTCTTTTTGTACTCTTCGTATGTGTTGGGTTTTGTCCTTTTATGTATACATTTACTGTGAACAGTTGTTTGATTAAGTGGATTGAAACTGTTAAGTTCCTCCTTTGTTTGACTCTATGCCAAGTTCCTCCTTTTGTTAACTCTATGTTGCATCCTCTTAATGTGTTGTCATTTAGCAAATCTTCTTTATTTGGTTTCCCATTTGACTGTCTCTGTTGGCCACTATTAATATGTAGTCATTTGGCGAAAATTTTGCTACTGGTTTCTCATTTTATTGCCTCAGTTCATTACTTTGTCTTCAATTACACCTATAGACAGGCTATAGGTTTATTTCAACTCCTGCAGTTGTGAAGCATTATATGGTTTTTTTTTTTTTTTTCGCCATAAGTTCTGAGAAGCATTATATGGGTTTTTTTTTTCGCCATATGTTCTGTTTGGCATGATGGTTATTTTTTTACAACTATATCCAACACCGATTTTTCTCCTTCATATGATCTGTTTTGGCACGATGGTGTCCTCCTTTTACAACTATATGCGGCACCCTCTTGAAATGTTATCAATTCGCAAATTTTCTTAGTTGGTTTCTCTTCTCATTGACTCTGCTCATCACTCTTGGTATGCTGTCATTTTGGCAAATTTGCTTCGTTGGGTTTCTCGTTTCATTGTGTTTGTTCGTCTCTTTATCATCATTTACACCAATAGACAACCTATAGGTTTGTTTGAATGGATAGAGTTGTGAAGCATTATATGGATTTGTGTTTCATTTCTCTCTCATAAGCTTTATTTTTTACATGATAGTGTCTTCCTTTTACCATTGTGAATATGATTGGGACAATTTCTTTGTACTGAGTAATAATTTTGAGTTGTTTATTTATTGTTAGAATTAATGGAGAAAGTTAGTCTTTTCTTAGATTTGGTTGTTTGTTGTTGTAGGATAAGATTGAAATCTTCTGATTAAGTCTAAGATCCTAATATTTAGGGAGTGGTTCAAACCACCCTGTTTATGTGCTAGTAAGAGACTTTAATGTGAATGGATGCAGAGAGTTCTGCCCGAAGTAATCTCCAGGTGCAGTCTCTCACCCGAGAGCTGCCCAGTTTGTTAATAAAATTGATTATTCAATTTTTATCATTTATTGCTTCCCACTTCACTTGATTTCTTTCATTTTTATGCGTTATTGAAATCATTCTTATGCCTTATTCAGTAATGTTAGTATGTAGTGCATGCTTGTTATGTTGCTAGGGCAAGGACTAGTATTTTGATTGGGAAATCGTTTTCTCTGCAGCATTGACATAACTCTTTCTTTTTTCTCTGTTTTGTAATTTTGCATTACAGTTTTAGTGTCATACTTTGTGTTGTTATTTAATTTGATGTTCGTTTGTGTTGTTTTTTGATTTGTTGTCGCTTAGCTGTATTTGCTATCAATGTGAAGTATTGTATATTCTCTGTCCAAAACATCCTAAAAAGCTATATTCTCGTCGGAACCTGGCTGTAAAAAATCTAGAGAGTAAAATTTCACGTGGTTTATAAATTTTTCAGAGTTTTGAATTGATTTAGATTAAAACTTTGACCTTTTGAAAGATAAGACTCCAAATTTCCTGTTGTAATGAAGCCATTTAATGAAACATTTATCCTATTTGATGTTCATAATAACTTCAAGTTTTCTAATTACAATGGTTTGAAATTCCATCTTAGATTAATAATTATAAACTTTATATACATAATAGTTATGCGATAATTTTTTTTTCCCAAAAACATCATCTACACCGCAAGTTTTTCCCATTTACATGCAAAGTATGCTCATTAGTCTCTAAACTAATTAATTCTTTTTATTTCATATCCGCAAAACAAATCCCGGGCAGTATTCACTATGCTCCCTTGATTGGAAATTATTCATTTCTTATCTCTGGGGCAACATCCTTATGTCCATTGCAAATTCCTGATCAATTTTGATCTTTCTTCTGACTATCAGATTCCAGGAATCTGCAATCCACATACCACACGAGTTCAGCACTCTTGGATGGGAATATACTCTAACTGTAATATTAAACTTAGAATCAAATTTTTCATAGAAAAATGCAATTCTTAAGCACAATGCATGCTTGTATTGATTTTTTCCAGGAATGAGTTGAACCATACATATGCATGTAGAAATCGTCATTTTACATTTACAATTTCAAGTTTTCTGTGCATCGTTCTGCTATTTCGAAGCATAGATAGAACAAAACCTAATGAACCTGTTTTATCTATGGTTCTGGCCATGGATGGAACAAAACATAACAATGGAAGGTAAGGTGCATTCATTTCTACTCCTAAACTTTAAGAATGCTACATTCACATAGGTAAGCTTGATACTTTCTTTCAGTAGAATTCAGCAATGAACAATTGAAACAAGAAGTTGTAGAAGACACCAAGGTGATATTACATTTGTTTGTGACAGGATGCCAGTAAAGGTATCTTGGACATGACAGGTACTGTTCATTGTATTCCAACTGTAACAGAATTGAAGGCCTTGCTCGTCTTGTTTTTTATGGTACCCACCTGCGGTCTTGGAATTTACTTCCATGGACAGAAATTATCCTACTCTTCCGCCCTCTGCGGGATACTCCACCGAAGCCTTTCCACCACATTCCTCACTACTATGCAGAGAATGTTTCCATGGAGCAACTCTGTGGCATGCATGGATGGAGAATTAGAGAAACTCCTCGTCGTGTATTTGATGCCATTCTATTCAGCACGGAATTGGACCTGCTAACTATCAGATGGCACGAGTTGGATCCTTTTGTGACAAAGTTTCTGATTCTTGAGTCCAATACAACGTTCACAGGCCTCCCAAAACCATTGAACTTTGCTATGAACAGGCAGCAATTTGAATTTGCAGAGGCCAAAGTGAAATATGGAGTTCCTGAGGGGTGGCCTCTTTCAGCTGGAGAGAGTCCCTTTGTACGACAAGTACACCAAAGAGTATTATTAGATAGACTTCTGAGAGATTCAGTCATTTGGGAAGATGACCTAGTTATCATGTCTGATGTTGATGAAATCCCAAGTGGGCACACCATAAATCTTCTCAGGTAGTGTGATAACATACCCCCTATAATTCACTTAGAGTTGAGATATTATTTGTATTCATTTGAGTTCCTTGTAGGCTATGAAAGTTGGAGGGCACAAGTCCACTTGTACAGGCCAGGCAAAACACATTATGCCCATTATCGTCAAACATATGAGATCCTTCAAGGTTGTGTTGAAATTGTAATTTCAACTGCAGTAAAAATTGAACAACCCGCAGCTACTTTACTTAAGCAAAAACATGCAGTCTTTCGTTGTGATGCGATCATATCGCAAATCGCATTTCTTTATCTTTGGGTTAGTTGTGTTTTCCTTGTTTTCTGGGTTGTGATCTTATCGCAGATCGCTTATATGCTTGGAGCCTCTGTTTTGTTCACTTGATTTCACCTAGTGCGATGCGATCCGATCGCAAATCGCAACAATATAATTGTGTTCTATTTTTTCCTCCAGCAGATTGCGTTTCTGCGATGCGATCCAATTGAATTCAACGGTTGAAGTACCGGCCTGCAGCAAATGAATTTGAAGTAAAGTAAAATTTTCATTTACCGCAAGTTTTGTGAGTAAAACAGTGAATGTAATTTACTGTGGGTTGGTAAGTTTTGGTGAAGTTTTTAATTTTATCATTTTCTATCAGCGGGAGTATGGGCACAAGTAAAAGCTGGTAAAACCATTTAATTTTATTGTTTTTTTTTATTTTAAGACAATATGGCAATTAAAACCATATATATATTCTTGTGTTTGTTTTTGTTAAAAAAGAGAGTGCAAAAGGAAAAACTCGCCGCAGCGAATGTAAGAAAAATAGGCACAGCAGTACAAAGTAAAAAAAGAGCATGCAACAACATGAATGTAATTTTTGTAATTGAAGTCTGTTTTTACAGCAGCAATGTAAAAGAGATTTTTACACACAGCAGTGTAAAATCTCAAAAGGAGACAGAGTAATTTCTATTGAAGTTCTTGGTAAATCCCTCTGAATGAAAGATGATGAATTTTGTATCAGTCTTTTATTAATAAATACAAAGTGTTTTTATGTGAGGAAAAACGGTCTCCTCAGAAATTTTAAAGCTTCCCTGTGCCAAGATCCTGTGGAGAGAGAAATAGAGCATTATCTGTGTCTGTTCAGTTTTTGTTGTTTTTGGGATTTTACCAGAAAAATCCCCAACGGTGGTATCAGAGGAGGTTCAGGCTCTTTGAAGGTTTCAAAGAAGCTGAAGGAAGGAGTTTTCTGGCTACAGCAATTTCTCCACCAAAGTGAAGTCTCTGATAAAAAGATCTAGGTATTTTTCAGAATAGTTTTTCTGTGTTGCTGTTGAAGAAACAGACAGTGGTTTTAAATACACAGTCAAGCATTTTATGGCATAGTTAAAGAGTGCTAGAATGGCCAGCACCAGCACAAGCATGGGTATGTTTAATCCTCAATTCCCACAGTTCAATAGGAAAAACTATGACTATTGGGCAATAACCATGAGAGCCTTGTTTGCCTGTCAAGATTTATGGGAATTAGTTGAATATGGTTTTGAAGAACCAACAGATGAAAATGAGTTTAATAGGTTAACTCAGGCAGAGAAAGATCTATTGAAGAGCAATAGGAAAAATGATTCAAAAGCCCGTGTATTTTTGTATCAAGCAGTGGACTAGAGTGTGTTTCCAAGGATAGCAGTAACTAAGACATCCAAAGAAGCATGGCAAACCCTCAAGATAGCCTATCAAGGCATGGAGAAAGTGAAAACAACAAAACTACAGTTGCTGAGGAGATATTTTGAAAATCTTTGCATGAAGGAGTCAGATAACATTGACTCATTCTTCATACATGTGATTGGTTTAGTCACACAAATGAGGACTCATGGAGAAGTTCTTGAAGAAAGGAGGATTGTGGAGAAACTTCTGAGGGTCCTACCCTCAAAGTTTGATGTGATAGTCACCACCATAGAAGAGACAAAGGACCTCTCAAACTTTTCAGTGGATGAACTCCATGCATCTCTGATAACACATGAGCAGAGGTTGAGTAGAAATGAAAACTCATCTCTAGAGTAAGCCTTCAAGACCCAGATGTCTTTTGGAAGAGGAAGAGGTCAAGGCAGAGGAAACAAAAGAGGAAGAGGCAGAAGCCAGAACAGAGATGGAAGGAACATTCCAGCAAATGCTCAAGGAAGAAGCAGCAATCCAAATCAGAACCAAGGCCAAGGAAGCAGCCAACAAAGAGGACAACATCATGCTCAAGGACAAAGATATGAAAAATCCAATGTCCAATGTTATTATTGCAAAAAATATGGGCATTATGCCAATGAATGTAGGAAGAAACAACATGATATGAGTAATAGTTCTAGTGGAAATATCACTAGAGAAAATATTAGCCAAAATAATGTTTTATTAGCTTGTAACATGGCTGAAACAAACAGTGAAGATATATGGTTTCTAGATTCCAGTTGTAGCAACCATATGATAGGAAACATAGCCATGTTTTCTGCCTTAGATCAAAATGTGAGATCAGAAGTCACACTTGGGACTGATAGCAAAATTTATGTTATGGGAAAAGGAGAAGTAAAAATATTTACAAAGAAAGGTGAAAAGAAAACCATAGCAGATGTCTACTATGTCCCTGGAATGAAATGTAAACTCTTGAGTATTGGACAACTTGTCCATAAGGGGTACAATGTTTTCTGTAAGAATGATGCATGCACCATCATGGATATAGCACCCAGCAAAAGATGTATTGCTGAAGTGAAGATGTCGAGGAACAGAATGTTCCCTCTGAGAATAAGGGCAGATTTGAAAAATAAAGAAGTAATTGTAGCAGCTATCCAAAAGGCTTTCCAAAGCGTGCTAAAGGATGAAAATTGGTTGTGACACTTGAGATTTGGACATCTCAACTTTGGAGGTCTTAACTTGTTGAGCAGAAAAGGAATGGTAAGAGGATTACCATTGATAGAGAAACCGGACAGCCTTTGTGAAGGTTGCATTTTAGGAAAACAACACAGATAAAGTTTTCCATGAGGGAGAAGCATAAGGGCAAAGGCACCCTTAGAGATTGTCCACTCAGATGTATATGGACCGATGCAAACTCCATCCCTAGCAGGCAGCCAATATTTTCTAACATTTATTGATGATTTTACAAGAAAAACTTGGGTTTATTTCTTGAAGAACAAAAGTGAAGTGTTTGGAAAATTCTGAAATTTCAAAGCACTTGTAGAAAATCAAAGCGGGCTGCATATCAAAATTTTGAGAACTGACAGAGGAGGTGAGTATATCTCCAAGGAATTCCTACGGTTTTGTAGAGAAAATGGAATTCATAAGCAATTCACAGCTAGGTACACCCCACAGCAAAATGGAGTTGCTGAAAGGAAGAACAAGACCATCATGGATATGGCGAGGAGCATGTTGAAGGCAAAGCATTTGCCAAATGATTATTGGGCTGAAGCTGTAAATTGTGCAGCATATACTTTGAATAGGTGTCCTACAAAAGCAGTGATGAACAAAGTGCTAGAAGAAGCATGGAGTGGGAGAAAGCAAGGAGTCACCCACATGAAAGTTTTTAGATGTGTGGCTTATGCACACATTCCAGATCAGTTAAGGAGGAAGTTGGACAGCAAAGGGGAGAAATGTATTTTCATTGGATACAGTGAGGAATCCAAAGCTTACAGATTGTATATCCCATCCACCAAGAAGTTTTTTGTGAGCAGAGATGTTCAATTCATTGAGGAGGAAGCTTGGGATGGAAGCATAGTGAAAACAGTGAATGTTAAAAACTGTTTGTCTCATGATGAAGATGATGAAGAGGTGACTGAAATGCATCCCCAAATAGCAGTGCCAACACAAAGGCAGCTAGCGACACCCTTGAGGAGAAATGAAAGTGCTTCTCCAAGCACACCACAAAGCGGAAGTTCAAGTGCATCTTCAACCACTTGCACACCAAATGAAAGAGGTAAAAAGTTTAGAAACTTAAGTGACATTTATGATGAAGGAATGAATTCATTATTTTCCTTGTATTGTCATGTTGATGATCCTATTCATTTCGAAGATGCAATCAAAGATAAGAAATGGATAGAAGCTATGGATGAGGAGATTAATGCCATAGAGAGAAACAAAACATGGGAATTGGTTGAGCTACCGAAAGGTAAAGAAGTCATTGGAGTTAAATGGGTCTATAAGACCAAGAGTAATGCTGAAGGCAAAATTGAAAGACACAAGGCAAGGCTGGTTGTCAAGGGATACAAGCAGCAATATGGGAGAGATTATGAGAAAACTTTCGCACCGGTTACAAGAATGGAAACCATGAGAGAAGTGTTGTCCATAGCAGCACAAAACAAGTGGAAAGTTTACCAAATGGACGTGAAGTCAGCATTCCTAAATGGAGTGTTAATGGAAGAGGTTTACATTGAACAACCTCCAGGCTATGAAAAGAAAGGCCAAGAGTACAAAGTGTGCAGATTGAAGAAAGCTCTTTATGGGCTGAAGCAAGCACCAAGTGCGTGATACAGTAGGATAAATTCCTATCTACTGGAAAATGAATTTGCAAAGTGTGAGGGAGAACCCACCGTCTACATCAAAGAAAAGGATGGTAAAATTTTGATTGTTGTGTTATATGTTGATGATGTGATTTTTACAGGTAATGACGACTACCTCATTAAAAATTTCAAATCAGTCATGAAAGAGAAATTTGAGATGACTGACATGGGTTTGCTGAGATACTTCTTAGGAATAGAAGTAGATCAAAATGAAAATGGGATTTTTATCTCACAGGCAAAATATGTAAATGAAGTGTTGGGCAGATTTAATATGCAAGAGTGCAAGGCAGCGATCACTCCCACGGTAATGGGATTAAAACTCAGCAAAGAGGACAGCATCAAGGATTTTGATCCTAGTTTATATAAGAACATAGTTGGCAGTCTCATGTATCTAACTGCAACTAGGCCGGATATAATGTTTGCTGTTAATTTAATTTCCTGATTCATGGAGAGGCCAAAAGAAGCACATTGGCAAGCAGCAAAAAGAATTCTGAGGTATGTTAAAGGTACTAAAAGGTTTGGCATCTTATATACTGTCTCAGAATGTTCAGATTTAATTGGGTACACTGATAGTGATTGGGCTGGAAGTGTAGATGATCGGAAAAGCACTTCCGGTTATGTTTTTCACATGGGTTCAGGAGCCATTTCATGGGCTTTTAAGAAGTAGTCCATTGTAGCATTGTCTACAGCAGAGGCTGAATATGTGGCAGCTACAGCAGCAGCATGTCAAGCAGTTTGGATGAGAAGGATGTTGAGGAGCTTAGGCCAAGAGCAGGCAAAAGCGACAGTGATCTTTTGCGACAATAGATCAGCTATTGCATTGTCAAAAAATTCAGTGTTTCATAAGAGAACGAAACACATTGATACAAGGTTTCACTACATCAGAGAATTAGTGAACAATGGAGAAATCGTCCTAGAACATTGCAGGACACAAGAACAGGTTGCAGACATCTTGACAAAGCCACTGGATCAGAAAAGCTTTGAATTTTTGAGGAAGTGTCTGGGTATGACTGAATGCCCAGCAAGTGAAATTAAAGGGGAGTGTTGAAATTTATAATTTCACCGCGCGGTCCTGCATTTAATGCACCCAGAAAACCACCGAAGGAAATCTAAACCGCCCGGTAACATATCGCACCACTCCTCGACATGAAGCTGTTTCCGGAGTGTGGTCCGATGCCGACAACTGTCCAACCGTGATGCAAGCGTGACATATGCACCTGACCTCCATCGGAAGGTAACGTTGGGTCAACTCACCCTGTCCGATATCCATCCGATCATGATGCTTCTCTCTCCGCCGTTCGATCTTCTGGAAAGGACACTGCTGTTTAAACCTGTGCAAAGTACATAAGGGGCTGTCGAATTTAATTAACCGTGGAGCTGCCCACACCTTAAATTAATACCATGTCATAATATTTTGGTAAGGTCTTTAATATTTATTACGGCGATTAAAATAGGAGTATGGGCGTAAGTTTATTTTTTTATTTATTTTGTTTTATGTTTTAAATTGGAGCGTTGACTCCATTTTTTATATACATGAAATATCGCACGGTGATTAAAAAAAAAGTGTGCGTTATGTAATTGCACATAAAAATGAAACAAGGGTCCGCGGCACATGAGATAAAATGTGTGAATCTCACACAGTGAGAAAAGAAATTGGATTCGCAGCAGCGAATGGGATATAGAGTTTAAACTTTGTATTGCAGGGAGGAATGCACAGAAGTGCATAAATACTTTTGGATTTGTAATGTAAAAAGTTTTTTATGCAGCAGAGTAATTTTGGTTTGTAAGAAGTAAAAAAAATTACACAGCAGTGCAGGAGGAGGAGAAGTAAATGAAACCAGTGGATAGTTTTGTTGAAAACCATGGATTGTTTCACACACGTGAAAAGGTAAATGTGTAACTCCCTGTAAGTTTTGTTTTCACACAACAGTGAATGTAAATGAAATATTTACACACAGAGGTGTAAAATTTCATAGGAGGCAGAGTAACTTTTGTGTAAATGTTTTGGTGAATCCCTCTGAGTGAAAGAGGATGAATATGTAAGTCTTTTTGTTTAAAGAATATAAATCATTTTATGGTGGTGAAATACTCTGTCCTGTGTAATTATATTTAAAAGACTTCTCTTTGCAAAAAGATCCTGGAGCAAAGGAAACAGAGCATTGCCTCTGTGATTTATATTTTGTGGTTTTGGTATTTTACCATCCCAAACAGAGAAAAAATACCCAACATTTATTTCGATTTCGTAGCTACCAGATTCTTCTGTTTCTCACTGCCTAACAGAAAATCCATATGATATTTATTATGATCTCATTGATTTTTCTAACCATAGTCATAGTTTATGTAAATTATTATACTGTAGATTTAATGAAAAAACTGGAGGATTTATTCGGGGTAAAGGAAATGATGTTAAAATGCAAATTGCCAACGCTGGATCTGAACGTCTTGGTATCAGTCACATGCGATGAAGATTTACACAACGTTGTGGAAGAATACGACCAAGACAACAGCTGCCGTTTCGGTCGTCGACTGAGAGGCTTTCTATTTCCACTAAAATATTCACCAGCAGCTGAATCTCAGGCTCGAAAGCAGATATATTTTAATCGACAAACCCAAAATTCAGCAAAAAAATTGAAGTATGATCGTGCCAGTTTACGAAAATATGCAATTAAACGAAATGTTTGCATCTCAATCATCGAGAAGAGATTAAATTTAAATTTTTATTGCAGTTATGTGTCCAAAATTTCATTCATTCAAACGGGCTTTTGGTGTAAATTACATTATGTTTGTAATATAATGATGTCGACGTATTCTCAGTTATAGTCGATTATAGAAAGCCTGGGTGATTATAAAAAGCTTATATTATGTATTTTTATTTTAATGTATTTTTGTTTAGTGTTGTTTATTGTTAAATCGACATTGAAAATATACCATCAAATTATTTATCATCTATCGAAATAATTATCATGAATCTAAGAAACCATAGGATTATGATTATAAAATAACTGAAAGGTAATCATCAAAGGAATCCATTGTGCATCACATCTTTTACCTGAAGAACCGTTACTATAATGTTGTATTGTGGAAAAAATGTTCCAAGAATTGATGTTTAATGGTTGCATTCGATAAAGTATAATATTTAAAATTATAATTTTTTTTTCTACTGAAAACTAATTCTATTAAAATATTTAAAATTATAATTTTTTTCTACTGAAAACTAATTCTATTCTATTAAAAGGAAAGGTAAAAAATATTAAATATTTAAATATAATTTTTTTTCTACTGAAAACTAATTCTAATTCTATTAAAAGGAAGGGTTTACAAAGAGGCAGAAGCTTCAGGATAGAAGCACTAAGTTCCTTCTTAAAAAAACGAAAACAAAACTGCCCAGAAGTGGGGAAACGAGTCTGGAATTGCAAAAACCAAGCTAAAGAACAACAACAAAACCAGAATGAATACTTGAAAATTCACCATTCAACAAAACCAGAATGAGGACTTGAAAATTCACCATTCTGAAACAGTAAAAAGACCAGTAGAAAGACCAGATAGAACTGCCTGACAGGATACAAAAACCACTGAAAACAAGACCTGACCATTCAGCAAAAGGAATCTGAAGTGGCAAAGGGAAAGCCACGTGTCGTCACATGGGGAAATCTTTGTGTGGAGCCTCCTCCATGACTGGACAAGGATTTCCACACCAAGCTTCACCTTCTGTCGCCGCATCAGCATCTGCCCCGCCAGCTTGAAGACCAGTTGCCCGAGGTATGCCCCTTGAGCTGCCCATGATGGTATCAGGAGCGTAGCCACCTGGGTTCTCCAAAACTGGAGGAGTGCCACTTGAACTGCCGATGAAATAAGACGAAATATTGGCACCCTGAGCGCTGCCATCTGGGTGCCGGTTGTAGCCTTCATAGCCCTCATCAATCTTTTGGTCGACACGCCGGGCGACTCTGCCTCATCCAGCGGAGGCTGATCAGGGCCCAAACTAAATTCCATTCTATAAACATTCTGAGTTTGGTCCGCATAGACATGAGCACTAGCATTAAGCTGGTTTTCTTCTTCGGAAAATATAATGGTGATATTAGCCGAGATGAGAGGCCGATTCATGTTGCTCTGAAACCGGAAATGGTTCGAGTGGAAAGCAGAGTGAGGGAGGTGATGGCTAGGCGGACTGGAAGAGAGCGAGCTGGTTTGAGAAGGAGGCGAAGAGGCAGGAGGTGGAGGCGGAGCCTCATTGTGCTCAGCCTGAGAGCGAGCGGTGCCCCCACGGTCTCTTCTTCTGCGACTTTGTCGAATCATCATGCTGCGCCGAATCTGAAGTTATAGAGAAATGAGGGCTTGGGCAGAAATCTGAGAATGAGCAGAGGGAGCCTGAGTAATGTTCACAAGGCAGCAACGTTTTCCTACCACGGTTCCTCCAGAAATGGAGGGCCAGAGGTGTTAATGGCCTCCATAATGGAGTGATCTGTCTGGATTCCTCGGCAAGAGTGAGCATTAATATAATTCTGCAAGCTGGCCTGCGTTCGCTTGAGATGAATTCGCTTGAGATGAGAATTCATGTACCAAGGCCTGGCCAGCTGGCCTGCGTTCGCTCCAGATGAGAATTCATGTACCAAGGCGTTCGCTCCAGATGAGAATTCATGTACCAAGGCCTGGCCTGGGAGGAAGCACTTGCCACCAGCTGGCTGCGCCTAGCGCTGGCATTCCAACGTCCCTACATTAATGCACAGTTAATTCGCCAGCATCCGGGGGATATTTAAAATTATAATTAGATATAAAAGATTGTTCGATTAAAAACAGCAAACTTATAGATATGATTATAAAGATATTGATATCCATATGTGGAAATTCGAAAGGTTGAGAATTTTTTAATTTAAAGGAGAATGTAATAAGTTTCTTGTTAATATTTTTCTTTATTCTAATTTTAGATATTGAAAATATTTTCATAAGTTACAAATTAATTAACTTCAAGTGAGTCGTGGATTCATATAGAAGTTTGAGAGCCTGAGAATTTCTCTACTTTAACAAAATGCAATAAGTTTTTTAATGGTACATTTAACTCATTTTAATTTTAGATAAATTACAAATTAACTAATTTTAAGAGAGTTATGAACTATTTTATTTTATAAAAATAAATAATTAGAAAAAATTAATATAATTATAATTCAAAAAATTGAAAACCACAATATTTGATTTATTTGAAAATAGGGTTTTTTTTGTTTGTTGAACTCATTGTTAGTGTGGAACTATAACATTGAACTTATAGAAAAAAGGTAACCCTAATGCTAAAGGATAATAATAATATTAGACTTGAGACTGTAGCCTTAATGAAAATAGAAAGAGAAAATACTATCCTGAAAATAGAAAGAGAAAATACTATCCTAAAAATGTTAGGAACATCCCAAATTGCATTATTAGGATTCAAGGCATTAAGATTTGAAGCAGTTAAGATGACATTATGTTTACATGTATATGAAATTTGTGAAATGTTTATTTATAGTGTGAAATGTTTATTTATACTCAAAATCTTTGTGAAATGTTCATTTATATTCAAAATCCATTTATCAAGATCTACAAACTAAATCTTTGTTTTATACTCAAAATCTATCTATCAAGATCTACAAACTAAATCTTTGTGAAATGTTCATTTATACTCAAAATCCATCTATCAAGATCTACAAACTAAAGAATTTATATATAAATACAAAATCTATTCATAAATTTGATGAAGTGAATAGATCTGCAAACTAAAGAATTTGTATATAACTACAAAATCTATTGATAAATTTAATGAAGTTTATAAATTTCATGAAAATAATAACGATTATAAAGTCCACCATGGTGGTGAGATAACAAGGATACAAAAGCTACAATAAATGGCAAGCAAATAATAATGAGTTCCACATAAAAATAAATAATCAATAAATTTCTTGAAGTTTGTATAATCTTTGAATTGATAAAAATATAATATTATAAAAATTAAAATTTCATAGACCTAACATGGACCACTAACCTAGAGAACATGGTCCAAAAAAAATCTAAAATTCATATGTCAAGGGTAATCATTACCATGGAAAAAAAAAAATCTAAAATTCATATGTCAAGGTAATCATTACCATGGAAAAAATAACAAGGAAACAATCTTTAGATTCAGAGTTGACCAGGGTAATAATGGATAGCTCAAGTACTAATTACTAAAAAAATTAATTTTTAATATGCTTAAATAAAAAATTTATTAATTATTTTAAAACTAATATGGTTAAATAAAAATTATTTAATTATTTGAAATTAGTTTAAAGAATATATAAATAAAATATAATAATAAATATGAAAAATATAAGTTTAAAGTAGACAAAGAAAACCTTTTATAAAATATTAGAATAACTAATAATAAAATCATTAAAAAAAATATTTTTTAAAATTAAATTAAGAATATTAATATCATATATACTAAATGGAAAGGTATTTATTTCTATAAATATAGTAGTTACTAGTGGTCTTCACAATGCATATCTACTATATTAGATAGTCAGCTATAATCAAGAAGTTAATTACATTGTATTAAAATGATTTATAATGTTAAAGTATTGGGTTTGATTTCTTATTTATTAAAGTATTTAATCTATTTTTAGATTAATAAATTAAATAATATTGATTTAAATAATATATTTATCAAAATTCAAAGAAAATAATTATTAAACTTTGAATTAAAATTAAAAAAAAAAAGTTAAAATTACAATTACAATACAAATTTATATTAAAATTTTGGATATTTGTAAAAGTGAGATGGATACCTAATTCATAAATATCTAAAATGGTCAATTTCATAATGGAAAGGAAAAAATCATATAAAAAAGTTGCCAAATAGTGTAAAATAATTAATAATTTCAAAAAATAATTTAGTTTGAAATTACTCAAACACAAATACAAATTGTTAATTTTTTCTTTCAAAAATTCATCAATTTTTTAAATAATTTATATGAACCATAATATTTAATATTTAATTATTAAATTTATTTCAATTTATTCATTAACCAAAACATTTTCCATATTTTCCATACATGTTCATAGTACTTGATTGCCCCAAGTATTAAAAAAAAATATTGAAATTGGTGGGCATCATAACTTTAATTATCAGCCCAAGGTTACAAACTTAAGTGGTATCGACCATACATGTGCATCACTTAATATGTTCCACTTTGGCTAATGTAATGCAATTCAATTGCAGGGAAGTTAAAATGCACAGAGACCACTTTTTCACTTTTTTCTATTTAGATTATAGGGAATGCTGAGAACAATAATGAAATTAAATAGATCCAAAAAGAAACCCCTAATATGGCTCTCATAAGGAAATGATAGAAGGTCAACCTTAATCTAGTTGCAGAAAATTAAATGACAATAAGTAAGCCTACTTTGTTTTGCAAAAACTAAATATATGCTACTCCAAAAAAGTAAATGACTGAAATAAACCTATGGCACTACAAGAAAGTAAAGCAAAATACTTTGAGGAAAATCAATCTTATTGTATAGTGTGTGATAAATTAAGACAAATCAATCTTATTGTATGGCGTATGATAAATTAACTTTTCACCTCATAGAAGACATACAAACAACAAACACTAATTGCATAAACAAAGTTATGTCTACTAAAGTAATGTTTCTAAGGGGTCTCTAAATCCCTAGACTCCAAGGTCTAGTGAATGTTGTAGAATTTTTAGGAATGACAAAAATGATTTTGGTGCAAATATGGAGGCGTTCTATGGTAATCTAGGTATTACTGCAAGATGGCCCTGTTTCATTAGAGGAAACATCAGAGAAAGAATTTGTGAGTTTTAAATGTAATGTAAAGATTTGAGACATGAAAGAAGGTTACAGAAGGCCAAATAACTCCAATCCCATCTTATGTACACCCAATGGATACCCTGATACAAGGAAAAACCAAAATTGGTGTTTTGTGTAGCTCAACTAGGTAGAATTTGACATGTTGGCATATTGTAGAGATGTAGAATAGTGGGTGGAAAGATGATGCCGAAAGAAAACTAAATGAATAAAAATAACAATAACTTTTCCTATGAAGCAATAACATCTATTTGAAAGAAAAGTGCATGGTTAACTCATAAAAGCAAGTCCATAAACAACTAATAAATTGTTGGTGTGCAAAGAAGTAAAGTGATTGAAAGGATGAGTTGAAATTTAAATAAAAATTACCACTACATAAAAGAAACTAGTTTTGTGTTTATGATAACACGATACGTAAACAAACTTATAAATAATCTTATTCATAAACCCTACAAAGATAATACTATTTCAGAGTTGATATTTGCAAACAAACATAACTAAGTTAAATGCTTAGAGCGTAAATTTACAAGAAGCCCTAACCTAAGGAGACTTACATGTCTTAAAGTAAAATTAGACTTATAACAAAATAGTGCTTTTCATCAAACCACAAAGTGCTCATTCATGAAACATTATAAACTAAAATAATAGGAAAGAGGCTTTCTCTGGTGTTGATTATCTTCATCTAGAGTTTCCAATCCCTACCAAGATGCTAAGGCCCCTTATTTATTAAAAAAGTGCTTGAGGTACAGCCTCCTTGAAGAGAGGGTTGTTGTAATACCCTTGGTGAAATGTTCATGTAATAAAATTTAATAAAGGAAAAATAAGAGCACGGTTAAGGGACACTTATTCCAAGTTGAATGATGGGCAAGATATCCTAGTGGATATCATTGGATGTGTTTTTCGGCTTAGGAAAATTGGCAAAGGCTACTGCGAAGGAATTAAAAGAAAAAAATGCATTTTTGAAACATTTATTTATGAAAATAAAGTAAATTAGGAGAAAAGGAAGGTAAAAGGTCATCGGTTGCATGTGAGGAGGAAATTGAAGGAAAATAATGGAAAATGTAGACATTATAGGCCTCATGTGTAAAAAGGCTTCTAAGGATCATTTCATGGCATTTGGTCAAGTTCAAGTTTCAAGCTCTCTCATTATTCCCTCAGTCTCTCTCACTTTATCGGTCACTTAAAGCTTTCTTGGAGCACTCTAGTTTGAAGCAAAGGAAAGGGAAGGCAAGGAAATCAAAGGAAAAGCAAGCAAGGCACAAGGAAAGGAAAGCAGGTTTAAGCAGCTTCAACATGAAAAATTGCAGGTAACCTTCTTCATGTGTGATTTCCTAGTTGGTTTGGACATGCATGGATTTGCATGTTGGTGTATGATTCTCTTGTTGTTGGTGGCATGGTTTTTCTAGGTTATGGTAGTGGTTTTCGGTCTAGCCTTTTTCTGGATGCCATGGTATGTTGGGATGTTTATTTCGGTTTTGAAACTTTGGAATTGCTGGATTGATTTCAGAATATGGGGCAGAGGTGGTCTCAAGGTTCATTCCAAAAGGCTTAGGAATCGTTTGACCAATTTTGGTAGGATACATGGTAAAGCCTAAGGGAGCAGTCTTGATTTAGGGCCTAGTAATCTAGGTTTGGATTGCATTAAAGCTTGAGAGACAAGGAGATGGAAAATTCCTCAATGATAGTGATGGATTCTGGATGGCATTCCAAGTTTTGTTCAATTGTGATCAGAGCATTGGTTTTGGTGTGATCATGGTTGGATGAGGGTTGAGGTGGTTTAACCTATGGATTCCCTTGGTTGTTCTTGGATTGGTTGTTCTATGAGATCCCACATTCATTCTTGGAATATGGCATGGTGGTGATTGGCTGAAAGAGATATTTGGTTCAACCATGTCTATGGTCGGGTGGTAAGTGGAAGTCTAGAACCTAGTCAGATTTTCCTATGATTAATAAAGTCTAAGTTCTCTTACTTTCACATTGATTTATATGTTGTTTTAATGGTTCTCATATCTCTGATATTTATATAGTTTTATGTTGGTTACAAGCATGGTTGAATTATTGGTTCATGTCATGGTTATTTCATATATTTACTTGTAACAGTTAAATGGATGGATGAAAGACAAAATTGATGATGTAGTGGTTCAATGTAAAAGGGTGTGATCCTTTTGTTTATATTTGATAATTTGTTTCAGCCATTTAGGCTTTGTCTTGTATCCTAGACCTATTGGTTGCATTGGTGCCAAGTGTTTGACAGAATGTCAGTCCTAGTTGGGGATGCTCAGGCCTAGCCCTGAGGGTGATTTTGATTCATCATCATGGTTATCATGTTTATAATGATTTTTGAAAGTTACAACAAGTTCTGGGCAGGGTCTAGGATCCTGGGCTAGAAAAGTTGATTAAATTTGGGGGTTGCTGGCACAAAACTGGCAATTCTAGATCACAGTCACATGTAGGCAGGCTTGTGATAGTGAATTTAGGTTTTTGGATGCTCCCTTGCCCATATCATGAGAGAAAATATGGCCTAAAATTTGCATAATAGTAGTGGGACCCATGGATAGGCTACTTGAGTAATTGCCTTGTCTCCCGAGGGGTCTGTTGATGATGTTGGATGATTGCATGTGATTTTTCGTCAATTCCACTTCCCTAAGGTTACCTAGGAGGCCAAATTTGATTGTAGTAGTATCTCCCCTCATGGTTACCCCTGGTTAGCATGGTTACTTTGGGTAGACATAGGAGGGGGTGTTATAGTTGCTTCCCTCCAAAATCCCTAAAAGGTTGGATCTAGTTCCCTGTTATCCTCATAACTATACAGAGGTGGTAAATTATCTTGATCTAGTTGAGTTGTGATTAGCCTTTAGCAGAGGACAAGTGCTATAATATTCTCCTGATGGAATCGTGCTCATTTTTCATAAGATATCCTTAATATCCTACACATTTAATGCAATATGAACACAAGATGTAGTAATTATCTCTTAACCCTCTGAAGAGCATATTACAGTTGAAAAGGACATTTTTAAGTGTAGAAGGAAAGGTTGAATATGTTAAAGGATGGTTAGGTGGGCCTTAAATTCTACCTATTTAGGAGGCCCATCATACACCCCACCAAAAATGTTTCTCTTCCTTTGAGCAACCTATTCATCTTGTTTCTCCTTGTTGATTTCCTTGATGTCTTACCTGACATTCCAAGCTATTTCAGACGTGGTGGCCCTTTGCACATGAAGCCCTAAATTCTCCTCAATTTCTATCCACTCCTTATTTTCCTCTTCCAGATCCTTATTCTCTTATATGCCCAATAGTAAAGGACGACTAAACTTGAGTCCAATCAAGTGGACTCCAAGCCTTTGGATAATTATTTTTCCCAATGCATTTATCAACCTCTAAAGTTAATGGCATTCTTATATTCTTAAAGTATGTTGCAATATATGCCACATCTTTGGCATGATTGTAGGCTTTCATCCCCCAATAATCTAAAAGTATCTTTAAAGTGAAGTATTGTCTCTTCATGATTTCCTTTATATATTATTTCCATTTTAGGATTTTATGTTATAAGCTTGAGATTAGCAATGATGAGCTGAGGGGCTAGCCATTCTTCCTTGACCCAAAGTGGCTCCTCTAGCTCCTTCGATAGTATTCTATTTATCTCTTGTGCCCTAATTTCCTCATGGTTCAGCTATGAAGCTAAAGCCATTAATTTCACATCACCTAATTCTAAATTGGGGTCCTAAATCTCATGTTAGGAAGTACTATATTATGCGTTTAAAATTCTACAATTCTGGCCCTGTCCTCAATGCTACATTTGAGACAAAATAAAGGAATTTCCTTCCATCTTGTAGGGAAAGTGAATCTTTTTGTGCCAATTTCCTAATATGAGACTCACACCACTAATATTTTAGATATGGAGAATAAGATTTTAAAGGGTGTCTACAATTTATGGACTTCGTGATGAGACTTTCCATGGTGGAAATTTATTCTTCTATCTCATGTAGTGGTTGTTGTGATTGCTAAAACTAGTCTTTCATCTTATTTTCTTCCTTTTCTAAATGGTCCCTTATGTTTGCTTCATTCAATCGAAACTTGGCCATTTCTTCTCCCATTTTCCTCATATTTTCCTTTATAATGCCAACATCCTCAACCCCTTTGTACATTGCAATTTGCATCCATCTATAAGTTATTTCTCTCTCTACCTCTAGTTCAAATAATATAATAGGTGGAATATGGACATGAATCAACATCCCTAAATCAATCTAGGCATAATAATGTTTGAGGTTTGGTTGAGGACCTAGATCTGATAATTCTAGATGCTATTCCTATACTTCTACAATCTTTTCCTGTAGTTCTACATCTGGTTATTATGGTTCCGCAGTCCTCTCCTATGGCTTTGTGGGTTTTTTAGGAGCATTGTTTCCTTAGTGCTTGGCCCTTCCTGTTCATCATGTGGCTCTTTTCCCTTCAGTGATGTCGAGGTTAACTCAACTCTTTCTTTCTCTTCCCCTTTAGATTCTTCCTCCTTATGGGTAACTGGCTCCTTAATGGTCAATAGAGTTGGAGAATGTGGTTGAGGTTTCACTTTCCTTATTCTTTTATTCTTTCTTCTCTAAAAGTAAATGGGAGATTTTGTTGGCTTTCTTACTTTAGATTTTATTGGGTCGCTTAAGGCTGCTAAGGTAGTAGAAACTTCTTCTTCTAAATTTCCTTGTGAAGTGCTCTATTTCACTCCCATTTTCCTTTTCCTTTTTGGCATGGAAGATGTCTTAATAGCACCCTGGGGATTTTGAGCATATGATTATATGAAATTGAGTTTGGCCAACACTTCCTCAACCATTTTCCTATGTGCTTCTTTCAACTTGTGCCTTTATCTATTTTTCTACTTCTTTTTCTATCTATTCCTCTTATTCTTTCATTGATTCCTCTCCTTCAATATTAGCTTCTTACTTCTCTTCTACTTCAAAATCATATTTCATCTCTACCCCCTCTAGCTCCAATTGAGGTTGAACATATGTCTCTAAAACTGATACTCTATCAATGTCTATGAAATCAGTCCAAGAAAGATGGTTTTACAGGCTTTCCAAGGAAACTAGGACTATTAAAGTTACCAACCCATGGTGAGCTAGATAACGATGTTTCCTAAATTCATAGTTATGCTAATTTATTTTATATATTGGAGGACTAAATGAGGAATTCCCAGACTCTTTTGGGAAAGAAAATCTACTTTAAATATGAGCTAATGGAGCAAACTAAAATGATATTCATATACAATGTTCAACATTCCTTCACATGGAATATATTTTAGGATATGGTAGGCCAACTCATCCTATGGGTATGTAATGCTGTCCTGATTACTCCACTTTTATCCTATATGGGTTTCTCATTTTGAAGGAAGAAATTCTTCTTAGCTATAGTGACTTCATGTCTCTCTTCTTCATTCCATTTAACCAACCTATCCAGTGTGATGACCCTGGTGATAATTTCTTCACTTAGATAAATGATGAGGCCTCTCACCACATTGATTTCTTGATGCCCTTATGCCTGTGTTATTTTTGCGGCAAAGATGAGCAATATCATTAGGGGAATTTTGAGGTCGAAAATGGGCCTCCTAAGAAAAATGTATAAACAAAATAAACTTTATAGGGACCAATAGGATTCAAGATGATGATGTCAAACATGGGGGATGATTCACCATTGTTTGAGTAAACAAGTAAAAAAATTAAAAAATATAAAATAATAAACTACTTTTTCAACTCATATTTTAAACTTATATCCCTAAGGTTTTACTCAAATTTCGAGTGGGAGTACCTTCTAGATGTAAAATTTAATTCCTCATCCAAGGAGCACCCATGTTGCATACTTTCAATGGACCATGCTACATGGAAAATGAGATATACATGAAAAAACGTGATTGCAATCACATTCTTTTATGTATTTCTAATGTTTCATGTAGCAAGGTCTATCGAAAGTATGCAACATGGGTACTCCTTGTATGAGGAATCAAATTATGCATCCAACAAGTGTTGCCACTAGAAATTTGAGTAAACCCATAAGGAGATAATTTGAAAATATGAGTTGAAAAAATAGTTTTTTCTTTTTTCCTCTAAAATTTGATAATGTAATTTGGTAAATATGCAATATAATGTAATGTTCTATAAAAAAAAAAAAAAAAAAAAAAAAAAAAAAAAAAAAAAAAAAAAAAAAAAAAAAAAAAAAAAATATTAGCATAATGTAATGTAAAATACTTTGATTTGGCTTAAAAACAAATAAAAATTAACAAACTAAAAATAACCCTATAAAAATTAAATTAAATTCAAAAATTAACATGACCCATGCTATTTAGAGCCCATGTTATTTACAAAACATGGTATTCATGTCAAATATAACCTATTTAAAAGGGTAAATGAAATCATCTTAGATCCATCTTAACTTCGGATCTACGAAGCACCGAGAGGGACCAAATATCTTGAGATGCAAAACTCGTTAAAGTGGAAAGAAATTTCATCCCTCTTGGGGTGTGGTAGGTCCAAAGTTAACTTGGATTTAGAGTGTTAGTATTTACAAATCAATGGTTAAAATTATCTAAGAATTGATTAATTAAAAAATGTCATATGAACAAGTGGCATATGAAGTTAGTTGTCCTTTTTTTGACTTGTGGTATTGATAAATAATGGTATCAACTTATGGTATTAATAATTTAAGTGGTAACGTGTGGCTATATATATATATATATATAATATATATATATATATATATATATATATTATTAATTGGGTTGAGAGACACTATTCAATGTGTGTCCTCTTTTTAGGTCATGTTATGTAAACATTTTGACTTGGTAAAATTACTTAAAAAAAAAAATTTAAATTAAATTAAATTAAAATCAAATAAATTTAATAATTTCAAAATACACTCTCTAGTTGTATTTTGAGAGGCCATTTTTTTCTATCTTATTATTAACCTATGGTTTTTCTCATGATATTTTTCTCTAATGTAGACTATTTATATAACTCCCCTCTATTATTGTATAAATCTTTCTTACTAGTTCTTTTTAGACTATTGTTCTAAGTGGCCAATGGGCCACACGAGAAAAACTCAACGTTAAAATGATATTTTGATTAATAAAAAATTTAAGAGTTAAAGCTCGAAAATGTGGGAAAGAGAAGCTTGCCAAATGTGGAAAAATATATTAATATTATTATCCACTCACTTGAGGATAAACATTGAGGGAACATATATGTGGGAGAGAAAAACATATTTTTAATCTGTGGGAGAGAAAAAAATATTTTTTTTTCGTTTAAAAAAAAGAAAGGAAACAACCTAGGTTAAGGGATAACTAGAACCCTGAAAGGCATGACTCTGTCAAAGAAACATCTGCTGAGAATCAATGACTAAAAAACATGGTTGAGAATCTATAGAGGGTTGCTAATTCGAGGCAAGTGGTTTCTCGAATCGGGGGGAACTTGCATATTGGGTTCATGGTTTGGAGGAACAACATTTCCCAATAGCATTTTCTAGCCAGGGTTGTGGTTAGAGATTTCTTTTCCACTATTATTTTACTATGATGATTATTATACCTCTATATTTGTAATAAAGAAGTGACTTTAGTCTGTATATTTCTGATATAGGATTATCTATGTGTGCAATTATTGATAGGTTGATACACCAATGTTATACTTGGGTATTTTTATATATTTAATAAATGATTATTCAGTACTGGTATACCTGAGAATTTTCATAATCAAATGGATGTATGAATGCTTAGATTTGGTTGTTCATATTATGTTTATCACAAGAATAATTATGCAGATTGGTGACATTAGCTCAAAATTATAATAAAATATAGAGTTTCTCAAACAAGATAATAACTAGATTTTCATGATAAGTTCTTTACAGCATCATTATGAAAATTCATGTGTTATACCTAGTCCCCACATTATGTATGAATTAGGTAATATACCTAGCTGTAGGTTTGTGCATGTCATAAATTCTGGGTGATAGGATAAAGAGCCTTCTGGGAAGTAGGAAGGATAAGCCTTATCCCTTGTGGTAAGACAGGGTGTAGCTGAATAAAGTTGTTTATAGCATGAAGAATTATATTGCATCCATGCTAACTAGCTTAGATTCAAGTAGTAATATAGTTCTAGGAAAAACTATAAGGGAGTGTCTCTTGTATGCCTTCCCTTCACCAGTGACATGAGCTAAATCCCTTATATACCAGAGAAGAATTAAGTTCTTCCTGCCCAACAATATCTCATTGATAGCTAGATAATGGTAGATAATTTCATATAGGAGTAATTAATTTAACGAGAGTTGTGGGTAACAATTGTTGGGTAACAATGATTTCTGTTGGAACATAAACTAAGATAGATAACTAAAGTCCTATGCAGAACATGTGAAATATAATCTAGAATGATTCAAAGCATCAGAGAAATAAATGATGACTCAATTTTTAGAGGAAAAACTAAAGAAAATCAGTGAGCTAAGAGTATGCTACTTGTGATGCACGCATCGAGAATTCTAGTAGTGTGAACACATCTCCAGAGTTAAAAAAAAATTGAAATGATAATTTAAAAATATTTCAAGATAACCAGAAGACTAGTAACACCAAGAAAATGCAACAGGGCCAAGAGCATACAAAAGGAAAAACTTTGGTACATCAATAGGAAAGATTATATTGAAAAATTTGAGTGATATATGAAAAACATATTACAGATCAATTACTTGGAGCTGAGAATCTAAATTAAATGCATGGAACCCTCATTAACTTATAACGTTATTGCATTAAAATGAAAAGAATGCATATATTCTTTAAAATTACTTTTAATAAACCTTAGTAAGAAGAATTATATCTTGGTTAACCATTCGAGAAAAAAGGGAAACCAATCTAGGGAAACAATTACTTCCCCATCATAACATTCCTGATAGTCATGTAGTTGAAACTAGAAGTATAGTCATACCGAAATATCATGCTAGCGAAAAAACAACACTTCAAAGTTATAACTGTTTGTGTAGTCAGAAACTAGAAATAAAATAAAAAACACAGCTTTATCATCTTAAGAACATAAATTACATTTTAAATTAGTGACAAATTTGTAGCTAGAACTAGACGAAGCATTGTATTATCCCCTTAAAACAACAGGAACAACAATACAGCTAGTCACTCAAGAAACAAGAGTAATGAACCAAGGAACATTGGTTCCATTAGAGTGGTGGTTAACATTTCCACACTCCCTCATAACATAATTATAGAATTTCATGTGCTATAGTATGGTCTTACACTTCAGCATAAAGGAAAAAGAAGAAAACTTCTAGCGATGAGGCGTAACATTGGAAAATATTATGGAGACGCACAAGGGTAGTTTCCCTGGCCAGAGCAGGGGTTCTAGAGTGACCAAGGTGCAAATGAAAGAAGCACCCAAACCATTATAGATACCCTGCAAAGCTAAGTGCGTGAGGTGTTAGAGTCGGTCTTGAGCCCTCCATCAGCGATGAAAACTCTTTGCATTTTTCATAGGTAGGTGTCTCATCAATGTCAATTTTTTGCATCCCGTTAGGCATGCCATAACCCTAATGGAGGAGTTGATGTGTTTATACCCCTCTTGGCATTGCTGGTTTAAGTCATTTAAGTTATTAAAGCTCTTTCAAGCTTGTCTTGTCTTCTCTTGAGGTCAATTTCCTAGGTCTAGGGTTTTGGTCAAAAATATTACAAGGTCATGTGTTTGAAAGTCAATGAGTGTTTAGTAAGCCAGAGGGATGATTGTAAAGGTGTTTCTTCTAAATTTTTTATCTGGTACAGTTAATCTTCACCTTGGATTTAAAACCCTGTTTTTAAAGCCAAGGTCATTTTTCATTTATTTGTAAGAAGTGATGAAATTTCAAAAGTCTTCAGTGAACAAAATGCAACCCTGGTCCCCTTGCCAAGGTCCCTCAGATGATCTACCTACAAAAAGAATCAATTAAAAGCATTAAATCAGTCAATTTCGGGACAAAAGGAAACCACAAAGACAACAGCATGTAAAGTTCAAAGGTGTCATGAGAAAACATTAGAAAGTGGGTTTTGGGCATGAAATTTTTTCAAATGAAACTTATAAAGGCCCAAACTCCCTCCTTGCACTCTCATTGTGTATTCATAACCCTTGCAAGAGTGATTGGGCACACTTCCAAGTGAATTGAGGCAAAATTGGGCTCAGGTCAGGTGCGCGACTGGTCAGGATAGGTGCGCGACTTGTTGGGAGGTGCGCGACATGTCAGAGGGTCTCACATAGTGGAATTTTGCAACGGGCGCGACATGTTGAGAGGTGCGCGACATGTTGGGCGTGCTGCGCGACATGCCAAGCTAGCTTCCCCCAGCTCATTTCAGAATTGCTCAAGCCCCCATTACTTCATCAAATTGCTTGAGGTAGGCCCTTCAAACTTGTGAATAGCTGCTGGATTAGTTGGGAAACATCATGAATGTGCTTGTAATGATCAAATTGGGCAAGAAGAAACACTCCATATGGTTGTTTATAAATTTGTAAAAGGTGCTAGGGTTTATTGCTGTTTCATTGTTTCCCCTTGGTCCCATTTCATTTTCCATATATTTCCGTGTCAATTTCCCTTTTATATTTGCAAGGAAATAAACCCTACCCCGTTCCCTTTAAAAATAAAAAATCAAAACCCTAGCCCTACCCCTAATTATATCTATGTAAATATATGAAATTTGATAATGCATGTGCAGTGATGTTTGCAGTGTTCTTCCCTAATTTCCCTGTTTACATATATCCCATTTTCCTTGTAAAAATATAAACCCTACCCCTCTCCCAAAAGCATCAAAAAAAAAACAAAGCACTCAAACCCTTATCTTGCTGCACCATATGCATGAGTAACCGCAAGAAATTGTTGGTGAATATGTAGAAAGTTTTGTAAATTTTCCCTATTTTCCCCTGTTAATAAATGTATGCATATTCCCATATGTTTACTTTCTATACATGTATTTCCATATGCAATGATTTTTGCAAATGATATTCCCATATTCCTGATTATAAAAATGTATTCCTATTCGCCATAATTGTTCGCATATTTTCCTTAAATTCCCTGTTATGTTCCTATATTCCTAATTCCTTGTAAAAATATCGCTCCCCTATCATTTCCCTCATGTCCTTGTCCCCTTGAAACAGCATAAAATTCAGCACTTTTACAGGCAGAAACAGCAGTCCAGTTTGTCCACTTTGCTCCTAAACTATGTCAAAAACCGAAACTTATGAGCAAAGTGATGACCAATCATCAGCAGAAATTGAGGAACAGAGGCAGCCACATAGGAGTGGTAAGGGTGGACATCACAAGCGAGAGGAGCCCACCTCTTTGATAGAGTTACAAGCTTGTCCTATAGCCGTATCATGTTTTCAGTATATGTCTTGCTACGAATTTTGTGAGGGGATCTCTCAGATTCAGCACCACCGAGATTTGGCCCGCCTTTTTGTTTTACATTTGCATGATGGACATGTCAACCTTGCAGGGGTAAACTTTATTTTGACACCCAAGGTGATCTCACAGGCTACAGGGATACCTAATGTTGGTGAGGTGTGGAATAAGCGCAAGTTGTTAGATTTTGTTTTCCTTGAGCCTTATGTTCGGCAACCATTCATGAGACATATGGCAGGGGTGTTTCCATTCAGGTTTCTCAGAAGCGAGTATGCTCCCATGGTGAAGCTCATTATGCATTATTTTACTTGTGAGGGCAGATTTTCACTGGTGTACTCATATCACATTCGCCTCTTGATGCATTTCACCCGAGTGAGGATGATGAACATCCCGTTTTTCTTCTTTCAGAACATTCAGAGGATGGTGCCCACGTTGTAGAGGAAGACCCTGGCACAGCAGTACAGGAGCCTTTACCATCATGGTTTGATTCAGCTAGTAGTATTGCATCAGTTGACTCAGCAGGGCATCTCATGGGAGGAGTTCATCTCTCGTGATTTTTTCACAGTACCATCACCGCCACATCCTAAGGTTGTTCACGAGGAGGGAGGACCATCACATCAGTATGACATCCCTGTTACTAGACATGTCAGCTCTTTACCTCAGGTCACCTATCAGAGAGGCCCAAGGGCCTTATTTGCAGTAGCTCGGTGAGTACTTTCTCCACGCCAGGTGGAAGGGGTCTCGCCTTCTTCATCAGCACCGCGAGTGTTATCTCCACACCAGGTGGAAGGGGCCTCGTTTCTGATAGCAACACACGTATCAGAGAGGGGAAAGCAGCCCACGATCGAGGAGAGATTGTCAGGCGATCCAGTTATTGATCTTGACGCCGGTTCTCCTAGCATAGAGCTCAAGGATATCATCCGAGAGCAAAGTACCGAGATTCAGTCACTACAAACGAAATTATTGATGGCAAAATGGATAATCAACTATTTAGAGCAGCGAAACAAATAGTTGGAGGATGAACACAAGCTATATGAGCTGCATAAAATTCGTGAAGACCGGGAATTGGCTCGTAGGAGACCTGGTGACTTGAGACCCATAGATCGAGAATCTATGTTTATTTGGGACAATGCTCATTTGAAAAGGTTGTTGGCTAAGGCCAATCAAAATAAAAAACTGTTGAGGAACATGAAAAATCATTATTAGGCGCATATGCATGTGTGCAAGGCAAAGATGAAAGTGCTTCGAAGGCGGTTAGCAAAGGCACTAAAATGGAGAAAAAGGCTCGATCCCCCCCGTATCTTGGTCGAGGTTTCCTTGAAGGGGCATAGCACTAAATAGCTCAGCTACAGCACAAATTTAAAAAAAAATTGAGCATTTTGGATTATTTTTGGTATTTTTTGGCAATTTACAGGTTTTTGCTCATTAACGCGTCTCACCCCCAGTGAGACATGTCGTCCCGGCACCTCCATTTGACAAAAACCCAGAATTTCCAGATTTTGCATGCAAAGTTACATATGCATATGGATGGACTTGAGATTTTGTCATGTTTTGGGCCTCCAAAAAGTCAAAAAACATGCAAAATTTGACTTTCTGCCACCTTTTTGAACTGCAGAAAGCTGTCTTGGGAGAATTGAGTTTTGATAGGGAAAATGAACTCCAACTTCAGAAGTTCCAGTTGGGTTGGAAATTAGACTCACAGACCTTTCCAACAAGCATACGCTTGCCCAATTGGTCCACCTACAAGTGCCCCAAACATGGATCCAAAGGCGCGCGACATGTCAGGCAGATGTGCGCGACATGTTGGGCAGTTTTCACAGGAAATTCATCTACAGCTCAGGAACTCGCCCAGCTTTGACCAGTTTTGACTTGAGATGGGATTTTTCACCCTCTTTGATGTAATTAATGTATTTTCATGTTACCATGAAACTCATTTACCTATTCTAGAAGATTCATGCATGAAATAGCAAACATTTAATGAATGGATTGGTTTCCTAGTTTATAGAGGCAAGTTGTTTTGACTACCTAGTTGTTAGTGCTAAGTTTAGAAGTGGTTGAAACAGCTCCTAGAAGGATGAGATCAACCCCTAGAGGCAGGGAAAGAGGTTATATCATCTATATTATGTACTTTCATACTCATTTTCATGGTTGGACTCTTGAGGGAGAAACTATCATTGTATTATTTCACTGTATCTCTGCAATTTTTGGCTAAGGAAGACCAGGGTTTTGCAGTCCTCTTTGGGATTCTTGTGGACTCATGTGTTGATGGTGTGTTTCTCAATGTTCTTGTAAGCTTTGTTATGTGATTCATTTCCTTTTTTTACTTCTGCACATTAAACAAATGAAGTGTTAAAGTAAGAATTCATGCTTGCCATGCTCTGCTTTTAAGTTTGTTTAATTTCAATGTTTTCTACTGTCTAAAGAGAATTCAAAGTTATTGTTTGCTCTCTTTAGCTCTCTTTCTTTCATTCCTGACCATTCTATTCAGTTAAAGGCATCAATACTGTCTCCTACCTCGCCCCAAAGAACCCCCTGCAGAAACTGCGTCCAATCCCCGCACCCAAAATTGCCATCCCCTCAATTTGCCACCAAAAACCCAAAACTTCAAAATCAATCTTTCTAATCAGTTTACTAGCCTAATATCAGTGTTACCTTATCGGTCATCTCATCTATTGGCGATTTTACGAGATAGACCGGAGAGAGCCTTCTCCTACCCCGTAGGGCTAGCTACGAGGCTAAATGGTTTGATGTTGCCTTGAGGTTTGCCTTTCTCAGCTTGAGGTGAAATTTCAAGTGCTAACATGAGGTACCCAAATTTAGTAGCATAGAGGGAAGGTGAGATAATTCCTTACACCAATTTCCAATTGAAACCAGAATAAAGGAAATAGCCCCAAAATTAAGTACTTGTCACAAATATGAGGAAAACCTAGGATTAAAACATTGTCTACAACAAAATTGGAGGAAGGAACGAGCCTAGAAAGAATAACACCGATGAAAAAAAATTGTTGAATATAAATGTTGTTGCACAAAGTATTTGTTAGCCACCTACCACCCTAAGAATGCATTAGAACCCTATTCACAAATTTAGTTTTTAAAAGAAGAAAATACACCAAGAAAAATGTGAGTTGGAGTGGGGATGGATGACCATACGAAACATAAATCCCCTCCACCTATTGGTAGTCGGTGAAACTCCTCTCTGGTAACATGATTCATCAAATCCAATGAATGACCAAAATGAGGAGGAAACTGCACACAATATTGAAGCCACTGAGAAAGTGGGGAGAAGGATTAATCATTTTCATAGACCCAAATGTGTAAATAGGGTGAACTCCTTAGACCCAGGATGCAAATTAGTGATAACTGCTAAGGGTGCGAGGGCTTTAAGGCCCTAGTGGTGAAAAAGATCATCACTTGGAAGTGGAAACCTACAAATAAGAGTAGAAATAAACATTTAGACAAAGTGTGGGAGATCATCGAGACATAGAAAACAAAATGAAAAGGAGAAGGTTTAATAAGGGTCGAGCTTTACCTGTGAGGGCAATAGCTGTGAGAGAGTTGTTGTGCAATTAGCCAAAGCGGACCTGAATCACCATGGATGAGACATGGAAGACTCAACTATCACTCACGAGACCTCTGACAGAAACAATGAAAATAAGTCCAAATGAAAAGAAAATAAGGATTGTTACGGTTAGGGTCATTTCCAACAAAGGAGGACAATGGATCTACCCATGACAAATCTACACCATTGAAACCCGTACCCCCTCTCAAAAAACGACTATGCCAGTGTGGGGAGTGAAGCCCATGCGAAGGTGGCTGATGTGGAGAGAGAGGAGTGGTACAGATTGGAAGTGGTACCCCTACCTTCATTAAATCAACCATAGTTGCGCCATAGATATAAGGTTAACATGTGGAACATAAAATGACATAGCCACTTTGAGAAATAATTGTTGAAGCCATTGTATGGGATGAGTGTAGGTTGGACCAAGGTTTCCCATGGTTTAAAATTAAGATAAAAATTCCACCTTAAAATAAATTAAATTTATTACGATTCATAATGGTAACAAGACTAATGATGGGAACAAGTCTAGTAAACTCAAGAAAATAATTATTTCAGTTTCACTTTAAACAAGATTAGCATTGAGGATTTTCTATCAGTGTATATAAAAAAAAAATCTCAATGCTTGTAATGAACACTTAAATTTCTTACTATATTAAATGATATATGTGACAGATGGTATCAGAGCTCTAGTTATCACATTGGGCCTTGCAAGCATCATCCTAGGAAAAATAATAATAAATCATATAAGTTGATAATTATGATTATATGGTTCATAAGGTACATAGGTGGACTGAACTATAGCAGAATGATAGAAAGATCTCCTCTAATGAACATGGGGGGAAAGGACTTGTATATTGAATTTGGGGAAGGTAGTACTTCACTTCCCTCTCATATGGTTGATATAGTGAAGAGTCTACAATAGGAAATAGTACAACTTCATATTACTAATGAACAATTATTGAGGGCTAGTGGACAGCACAAGAGGATGATAAAAGAATGGACAGAAAAATCAAACCATAGAAGCACTGTGCTGGAAGGAAATAAGACGAAAAAGGGTGAAATAGAATAAAAAGAAAAAAAAAATTAGAAAGTGGGGGCGAGTCGAGTTGGATATCCCCAAAGGTATATAAAGGAAAGAAGAAGGTAAAGTTACATGATGAGTTCAGGAAGATTAAGTCCCCTACTTTTTATGGGGATAAAGAGGAAGATGCAGATACTTGTCTACTAAATGTGATTAAATACTTTTAGGTGTATGAATATGAAAGTAATTTAAAGCCCACTCTAGCCATCTACCAACTCCAAGGTAAATCTAACTTGCGATGGGAGGAGGTAAAATTGTAGATCTATTAGAAGAAAAGACAATATCTTGGGAATAATTTTAGTGACAATTTAAGTCTCGTTACCTTAGTCAGTATTATTATGATGATCATGCCAAGGAATTTTACGAATTAAAGTTGGGGCAACTATCCATGGATGAATTTGTGGCAAAGTTCACTAATCTATTGCGATACGTGTCTTACCTTAAAGAGGAAAATGCCAATATACATCGTTTCCTAAATTATTTACCAACCTTGTATAAAGAGAGAACTGATTTTGATCAACCTAAAACCATGGATGAAGCAATGAGGAAAGACAGGTTATGCTATCAATAGTTTAAGAACATAAATGAGGTTGGAAAAACATGGAAAAAAAAGGATAAGGGCAAGCCGGGAGGGAATTTTAAAAGGTGGAAGCTCCCTTACCTTAATATTTTTGGTAAGGATCATCAAAGGAAGAATATTTTCAGAGGAAATGTACCTCCCACAGCACAATCCTACACAGGATCAAAACCCACATAATTGAACAACAAAAAGAATAATGGCACAAAAGATTGAGAACCATTAAAATTTTGGGGTTGTGGGGAGCCACACCTACTAAGAGATTTCCCACACAACCCCATATCTTTTTGGAATATTCAAACAATCCAAGATGCAATGACACTAAATGACATTGCTAGGAGGATTCCTAGAATAAGTGCAACTTTGGAAGACAGACACGTCGAGCATCAATCCATCATGATTGAAGTCGAAGGTTATATATTAAACCAACATATGCTTGTTTTAATTGATCTCAATGCTAGTCTAAGTTACATCAACCCTCACCTTGTAGAAAAATGTAATTTAAAAACTATAAAATTTAAAAATTCTTAGCTGGTCTAGCTGGAAACCGATGCACAAAGATGGTTCACCAGTCGAATTAAACAATGTATTGTTAACTTAAATGGTTATTATACAGTGTATTACAAACCCACTACTAACAGTGACTCATGAAGCTCACTTCATGGAATCTAAGAGGGCTCAATAGCCCTGGGAAACTCAGAATGATAAAAAATATGATAAAGCAGGAACAACCCCAGATATTCTTTCTGCAAGAAACAAAATGTAACAGTAACACTCTAGGAAACATCCTCTCAAAAGCATGTCCAGGTTGTCACTCGGTTGCAATGGACGCTTCAGGCGCATCAGGAGGATTGGTAATTGCCTGGAACACGCAAGAAATAACGCTTTCAGACTTCCATGCCTCCCATCACATTATACAGGCAACATTTCATATAATCGGCACCAACATTCATGGTCATCTCACTAATGTTTACTTTCCACAGGAAGCAGCCAACAAAATCGCTCTTCTAGACACAATAGAAGCACTTAACTTCAATAGAGTCCATCCTCTATGGATCATTGGAGGAGACTCCAATATGATCACCAAGTTAGAGGAAAATAAGGGAGGTCGAGCCAAGCTGGAACAGGAAAATGACCACTTCAAATATTTTATCCAAAACAATTTGCTAATAGATATGCAAACCTCCAATGGAATGCACACTTGGAGCAATCGCAGGGCTGGGCAGCAATAAATTGCCTCAAAACTGGACAGATTCCTCATCTCTAATAATGTAGTGCATCTCAATGGCGACCTCTTAGCATCTATTGTTCCATATTCTTGCTCTGACTATTGGCCTATCTCTCTCCAATGGCAACGGTCAGGTAACTCAACTAGACATCCATTCAGATTCAAAGCATTTTGGATCTCCCTTCCCGCTGTCAACGATCTCATCAGATCCACATGGAACAATTTCCCAGCGCCAGAAGGATAAAAAATGTTCCAGTTTCAACAGAAACTAAAATTCCTGAAAGCCCAAATCAAACGCTGGAATCAAGAGACTTTTGGCAACATCTTTCAGGCTCAACAAGATCTAAACAAAGTAATGAAAGATCTCCAACAACAGATACTCACAGAGGGATACAAGGACGAGACTTTGGAACTGGAAAGGCACATTCACAATCAATTGGAGGAGAGGAGAAAGCAGGAAGAAATTCTCTGGAAGCAGAAATCTAGGATCAGATGGCTGAAAGAAGGTGAAAGGAACACTAAATTCTTCCACAGAACTACTATCCAAAGAAAAATGCACAATACCATCTCTTTTATACAAAATCAAGGAGGTGAAAGAGTGGAAAACCATGCAGATATTGAATAGGAACTCATCAGTCACTTCCAGGAGGTCCTACAAGAACCCCTAATTGATAGACGACCTGCTATAGAAAAAATCACTCGAAATGTGCCAAAAATTATCGCAGAAGATCACAACCAACTCCTTCTTCTACTTGTAATGCCTCAGGGGGTGGAACTGGCCATGAATCAGCTTAGGGAGAGTAAATCTCCTGGTCTGGATGGCTTCACTACTACTTTCTTCCACTCTTTCTAGGATCTTATAAAACAAGAAGTGTCGCAAGTGGTGGAGGAATCGTGCACTCTACATTCATGCACTCTACATTGGCTGTTGCCCTCTCTTAATTCAACTTTTATTGCCCTCATTCCCAAAGAAGAAATTACCCTCACTCTAGACAAATTCCGCCCAATCGCTCTTTGCAATTTTATATACAAGGTTATATCTAAAGTCATTGCCAACAGGTTGAAGCCGCTTCTGCCCCTACTCATATTGCCTAAACAATCCAAATACGTTGAAGGATGACAAATCTTGGATGGCATCATCCTTACTCATGAAATCATACACTCCCTCAAGAACTCCAAACAGGCATGTATGATTCTCAAGATTTACCTTTCAAAAGCTTTTGATAAGTTAAGTTGGACTTACATTCAAAAAATGTTAAATGCCTTTGGTTTCTCACCAATGTGGGTTCGCTGGATTCAGAGTTTAGTCTCCACAAACTTCTTTTCAATCCTCATAAATGGCATTCTCTCTCGACCATTCAGTCCCTCTAGAGGTATCAAGCAAGGAGATCCCCTATCCCCTTTCCTTTTTGTTCTAATGGCTGAAGGGTTGGGTCGCCATATCAAGCAAGCCCTTCTCTCCTACCATCTCAAAGGAATCTCCATTCACAGTTCTCCAACCACCACTCATCAACAATTCGTAGATGAAAACCTGCTTTTCGGGTACCCTTCTGTTCAGTTAGCCTCCGTCTTTAAATCTCTCCTGAATAATTTCTCTGATGCTTCAGGAATAAGCATAAATAAAGCCAAATCGCAGATTTTCTTTTTTCACATCCCTCCTATGATTCAACAGGCTATTGCCTACATTCTAGGCTTCTCCATAGCCTCCCTACCTTCCAAATACCTGGGCGCCCCTCTTATAGACTTTGCAATAAAGCACGCCTCCTAGCGTATGCTCCTTGAGAAACTTGAATCTCGTCTCACTTCGTGGACTCACAGAACTGTGAACATAGCTAGTAGATTAGTGCTAATCAAAGTTGTGCTTCAGGCTATGCCTCTCTATCTCTTCTCAATCTTGGTAGCGCCTAAATGGGTCCTTAAAAGAATCAGAGATCTACAATGCAATTTTCTCTGGGGTGCATATGGCACAAATCGCAAATGGGCCCTAGTCAAATGGACTACAGCATGCAAGCCAAAGGAAAAAGGGGACATAGGTCTATGAGATCCTAATCATAGTAACGAAATCATGGGCGCAAAAATATGGTGGAAATGGCTCTCTGCGCCCAATAATCCATGGGTAGCCATATGGACAGCCAAATACGCCAATCACAGACGAGTGGAGGAGCTTATTAGATTCACTCCTTCTAAAAAAGGATCGCTAATTTGGAATGTGGCTAGAAAATATTTCTTCTTGATCTAACAACACAGTTTTTGGGAAATTAGAAATGGCAGAACCGCCCATTTCTGGACGGACACTCGGAATCAGATCCCAAAGCTCAACAACATCCTCAGCCCGCCACCCTGCCAAGAATGGGAGGAGCAACAAAAGGAATCCGTTAAGCAACAGTGGATTCCAGAGACAGAACAAGGGTACAGACAATGGAAGCAGACTGACAAGCTTATCAGAAATGCTGATAACCAAACTAAAGAGATCTTGGAGAGTGAGCTCCAAAAACGTCGAATTAGATACTTTGAAGGCAAAGATATCTTGAGATGGGGATATACCCCTAGAGGCTCCTTCACTACCAAAGAGGCCTACAAAATTAGATGAAAATATTCAACACCTCTGTATTCTATTTGGGGAAGAATCTGGGCTCCGGGTACTTGGCCCAAAGTATCCTTATTTCTCTGGCTCACTGGGCACCAAAAAATCCTAACTTGGGACAATTTAAGGAAGAGAAACATTCATGGGCCCTCCATTTGTCCCAACTGTCACTCTAAGGAGGAAACACTTCAACATCTCTTGGACTCATGTTCGCTGGCCAACCAACTATGGGAGAAGGCCAGCTTCCGATGCTAAAGAAAATGTCGAGTGTCCGAGGATATTATCAACTCCATTCGCCTTTGGCACCAAAGCCCTTATAAAAGCGCACTTCTCAACCATTTATGGAGAATAATACCCAGCCTTCTCCTATGGACAATATGGAAAGAAAGGAACAAGCGTATCTTCAAAGACCAAAGCACTCCTTTAGAAATCATTTGAGGCAACTTCTGTCTCAATCTGAAAGAGACCTTGGTGCTTCAATATTGGCTTCCAGATGACTTTCCCACGCTGGGAGATGAGGTAACCATTCGGGAAAACTGGAACATACAACTCCCTCAAGGAATTCCCACTCACAGACCTTCAGAAAGCATAAATATCAGAAAGCACTTATGGTCCCCCCCTCCAAGGCACAGTTTTAAACTCAACTTTGATGGAGCTTCTAAGGGAAACCCCAGCAAAGTGGGATTTGGCGACATTTTTAGAGATCATAAGGGCTCTCCTCTCCTGATTTACTTCGACAACATTGGATGGGACATGAATAAATCGACGGAGCTGGAGGGTCTCTAGCAAGGAATGCTCCTTTCCCAACAACATGGTTTCCATCCTCTAGAGATAGAAGGTGACTCCCTAATCCTCATCAACTTGGCCAACCAGCTGCTCAATGGAGCTCATGCGCATAAAATAGCCAACAGTTGGAGACTTGAAGCCAAACTGGATGTTATAAAAAAATCACTCAACACCGACCGAGCAATCATATTCAATCATGTTAAGAAAGAAGGCAATAAGGTTGCTGATCTATTGGCCAACCTAGGAGTGGAAAATGAGCATTCTCTTCTCACTGGAGCTCTAGACATAATTCAGAATCATGAACAAGAACAAGAATGCAAAATTCTGGTCCAAAAGGATGCAGCTTCCCCGGATGCGGGTGTCTCGCCAGATAGTTAATATGATGGGACAGGGGTGGGGCGAGGTGGGTCGACACCTGCCTGCCCTATGTAGCATAGTTAAGCGCCCGACAAAGGATGAACCTCGGCATATGGGGATCGCAGGGTTCACTTGCTTCACTTCAAGCAGCTCTGATCCACCAAGCCTGTCCTCCGATATGCTTATCACCTCCACATGCTCTGGACTGCACTGGGCCTCAGCTCTCATCAATACCATAGTAATGGCAGGTGCAATTTGAGGCAGGACTAAGGGTGATAAATATAGGCTCAGCCATGGGATTGCTCTGGAGCCTCTGGTGCTTTGTTGGTCTGGTCACGGTTTGTTATGGTCTATTGCTTTGTTGGTCTGGTTATGCTCTAGTAATCCTGAGAAGCTGCTTCCGTCAATTCCCAGGTTTCTTTCTGAGGCCTATGGCCCTCGTTCAGATGAGCATTTGAATAGCTCGTGTTCTACCTCAGTGGTTGATAGGTCTTGTTCTCATAGTGCCACTGTTGTTTTTGTTATGCCCCGTCTTCACCATAGAATGAGGAGCTGCAGGGGTACTCCTCGGCGTGCACCCTCCAGGCCATCCTCCAATTCTCCCTCCCTCTCTAGAGAATTCATAGCTGGCCATTACCCTCGCACTCATAGTGGGAGAGGGCATTTTCATCTACCCAGCCATTACCCTGAGCCCCATCCTCCAGACTCCACGTCTTCTCCCTCATTTGGCTTTGTGATTTTCACCTTCAATTGCTCTCTGAATCATCCAAGGATTACAACTCACATCTCGGTGTTCTTTCATGAGGAAGCCCAGGAGGTGGGAGAGTCTAGCTCTCATTAGGAGGGCCCTGCCTCTGTCTCTGCACTGAATTCATTTCCTTTGCAGGCTCCGAAGACCCCAGCACGCAATGCCTTGGACGTGGTTATGGCGTTGGCGGCTCCTGATCCTTCTGAAATGGAAGCTGCTCATGCAAGGGATCGACCTTATTTCGGTTGATGCAAAATTATGGAAGAGCCTCCAAATGTGTAGTTCATTCTCTGCTGCCTTTGTTTCTTGTCATGCAGCCCATAATAGCAGGAAAATTTTTGTTCATGCTGATAAGTGGGTTCACATCTGTAAGTTATGGTTCATAACGAAAGTTTTTGTGAATTTATGTAAGCTCTGTAAGAAGGTCCACACTTGTTCCCCTGCGTGGGATTTGATAACTGGTTCTCGGCTAAGTTCTCTATCGCTCCTTTAGGGCAGTTGTTTTTGACTCCGGTCTAGATGTAATTTTACCCCTTTAATGTTAATAGAGTAATTTTATTTAGAAAAAAAAATGCTTATCATACAAAAAAAGATATAAATTTTATCCCTTTGGGATCTTATGATGTACTAATAGGCATGGACTAGTTATAAAAGAAAGGTTCTTTTATAAACTACCTAAAGAAAATAGTCCAATGTGTAGATTAGGATGGACAGATTTGGATAATCAAGGGGAAACCAAAACCAATATCAGTCCAACAAATGAAAACATTACGACTAAAAATAAGTGTTAAGAAAGGGTGTCAGTTGTATATGGTACAGGTGGAAACTATTGAACAACCAACTGAAAAAGAAAAACTAAACAGTGTACCAGTGATTAGGGAGTTTCAAGATGTATCTACGGAAGAATTTTTGGGATCACCCATGCATAGAGATATATATATTTCACCATTAAATTGGTGTGAGGTGCAGCTATGGTGTCTAGAGAACTGTATAGGATGAGCATACAAGAGTTATTGAAACTAAAGATGCAATTACAAGAGTTTATAAATAAGGGGTATATTAGGCCTATTATCTCACTATGGGGGGCACCAATACTCTTTGTCAAGAAAAAGGATGACACCCTTTGAATGTGTATTTATTACCATCAGTTGAACAAGTTAACCGTAAAAACAAAATACCCATTGCCTCAAATAGATGGTTTGTTCGATTAGGAAAGAGAGGCAGCTATATTCTCAAATATTGATTTGAGAATTTGTTATCACCAGTTACGTATCAAGAATGAGTATATATATAAGACAACCTTCAAAACTAGATATAGTCATTATGAGTTTTTCTTGTTACCTTTTGGTCTCACAAACACCAACAACTTTCATGTGCCTGATGAATAACATATTTCATCCCTACCTGGATAAGTTCATACTAGTATTTACAAATGACATTCTAATATATTCAAGGAATGAGGAAGAACACAAGGAGAATTTGAGAATAATGCCACATACCTTAAGGGAGCTTCGAATATATGCAAAACTCAGTAAGTGTGAATTTTACAAAGATAGGATAAAATATTTGGGGCCTATTATCTCCAAGGAAGAATTGGGTGTGGATCATAAGAAATTTAAGGCCATCACGAATTGGCCTACACCTAAGGATGTATCAGTTGTATGTGAATTTATTGGAATTTCTGGATATTATCGCATATTTATAAAGGCTTTTTCTAAACTAGCCTATCCTATCATCTCTTTGCAAAAAAAAAGGTATAAAATTTGAATGGACAATCAAGTGCAAAGAAATATTTGATAAGATGAAGCAATTGTTAACCACAACTCCTAGACCAAAAATTGCAAATCTTAACATACAGTTCATGGTATGTACATATTCCTGTTTGGAGGGTCTTGGAGGAGTACTAATGCAAGAAAATGTGGTAATATCTTATGGGTCTAGAAAACAAAAATTACATGAACATAACTATACACTATATAATTTAGAACTAGTAGCTGTAATCCATGCGTTCAGAATGTATAGACACTACCTTTTGGGAAAAATGTTTACCTTAGTGACTGATCACCTTAGTCTCAAATACGTTTTCAGTCAATGTGACCTAAATGCAAGGCAAGTAAGGTGGTTGGAATTCCTTAGTGACTTTGGCTTTGAAATACAACATATGAAAGGAAAGGAAAAAAAATTGGTAGATTCTTTGAGAAGACATGTGGACATGGTGTTGGGAATGTTAGTTAGTAAAGTAAGTACATATTTTATAGAATTAAGCAGTCAATGCCCCAACTCAGTAACAGGAACTTCAATAGAAAATATAGCAGAAGGAAGTTTCAGGATATGCAAAGACTCTTGAAAAGTTACTTAAATATCGAAATAGGATATACATTCCCAATGTAAGTACATTGAAATAGACATGCCATCAAAGATACCAAAATATTCTCATTACAGTTAAAAAGAATTTATTTTGGCCAGGTATGAAAAACAATGTTCTATAATATTTAACGAAATCCATTGAATGCCAGAAGGTTAAAGTAGAACATCAACATCCCTCTGGGTTACTAAACCCCCTACTTGTACTTGAGTGGAAGTGGGAAACCATTTCAATAGAATTTATTATCAAACTACCACAAACAAAACAACAACATGACTCTATCATGGTGGTAGTAGATTCTTTAACTAAGGCAACTCACTTTATACCAATAAAGTCTACCTCTGGGATTGCTCAAATTGCTAGTATTTTCATGAAAGAAATTTTTCGTCTGCATAGGGTACCTGAAACAATTGGATCGTATAGGAACGCTAAATTTACCTCCATGTTCTAGAAGGCACTATTGGGGGGTTTCAGTACACAGTTGAATTTCAACATCGCATACCAGCTGCAAATCGATGGCCAAAGAGAAAGGACAAAAGAAATCCTTGAAGATATCCTAAGAATGTATGTCATGCACCATCCCTTGAGGTGGGAAGACTTTCTGCACATATCATAGTTTTCATATATAAATAGTTACCGTGTTACCATTAATATGAGTCCTTTCAAGGAATTGTATGGCAAGAAATGTCATACACCCCTAAGTTGGAATCAACTGGAAGATAAACTCTTATTGGGACTAGATACATTACAGGAAATGGAGCATATGGTGCAGAATATATGTCAAAATATCAAAGCAAGTCAAGACTGAGAAAAGAGTTATGCAAAAAAGAAAATGGTGCAAAAGGAATTCGGCATTGGGGACCTTGTATTTTTGTGGGTAAAACCTAGGAAAAGCATACTTCGAACAAGAACTGATGCCAAGTTGGTAGCATGTTACTATGGACATTTTGAAATCTTGGATAGAGTTGGGCGAGTAGCTTACTATCTAGCTCTTCGTAATCATATTAAAGTGCATAATGTATTTCATTTATAATTATTAAAAAAATATGTCCATGAAAATTCTCATGTGGTTGACTGGAATGTGATATAAGTGGAACCCAAAGGAGACTTCCTACCAGAGCCACTCTGTATTTTGGATCGGAGAGAGACCATGCTACAAAATCGAGTTGTTGCTTGGGTTAAAGTAAAATGAAAGTAATTTACTCCTAAGGATGCTACCTAGGAGTGGGAGGATACTATGAAGGAAGCATACCTAGGGTTATTTAAATAAGTAGCTAGATAAATAAAAACACTGACTTCAAGAGGGGGAAAATGTAACACCCCTCTGTTGTTATGTAAATATTTCTTACTGTTTAATTTTAGACTATTGTTGCTAGTTCCCAACAGACCACATGAGAAAAAATGAATGTTAAAATGATATTTTGAATAAATAAAAACTTTAGAGTTAAAGATGCAAAAAGTGGGAAAGAAAAGCTTGCCAAATCTGGAAAAATATATTGAGATTATTATCCACTTAGTTCAAGATAAACACTGAGGGAACAAATCTGTGGGGGAGAAAAATAGATTTTTAATCTGTGGGAGAGAAAAAATATATTTTTTCCTTTAAAAAAAAAAAAACAGTCTAGGGTAAGGGGTGAGCAGAACCCTGAAAGGTAGGATGCTACCAAAGAAACATCTTGTGAGAATCAATGAATAAAATACATGATTGAGAATCTGCAAAAGGTTGTTCATTCGAGGCAAGTGAAATCTTGGCTAGGGTGTAACCTGTAGATTGGGTTCATTGTTGGGAGGAATGCCATTTCCCAATAGCATTTTCCAGCCAATGCTGCGGTTAGATATTTCTTTACCACTATTATTTTACTATGATTTTTATTATACCTTCAAATTTTTGATAAAAAATTAAGTTTGTTTTGTATGTTTCCGATATAGGATTATCTATGTGTGCAAATATTGATGAGTTGATAAACGAATTTTATACTTGGGTCTTTTTGTATATTTAAAAAATGATTATTGAGTACTGGTATACATAAGAATTTTTATAAGTGAATGGATGTATGAATGTTTATATTATGTGTTTTATGTTACGTTTATCAGATGAATAATTATGAATATTGATGACATTAGTTGAAAATTGGAATAAATTATAGAGTTTCTCACATCAAGCTAATGACCGTATTTTCATGATAAGTTCTTTATAACAACATTACTGAACTGCGTGTGTTATACCTAATCCCCACATGATGTACAAATTAGGTAATATACCTTCCTATAGGTTTGTGCATGTCATAAAATTTTGGGTGAAAGGATAAAGATCCTTCCAGGAAGTAGGAAGGATAACACTTATCCCTTGTGGTAAGATAGGGCATAGGTGATTAAAGGTGTTTCTAACATGAAGCATTATACTGCATGCATCCTATTTAGCTTAGAGTCAAGTAGTAATATAGTTCTAGGAAAAACATGAGGGAGGGTCTCCTATAAGCCTTTCCTTCCTTCACAAGTGACATGAGCTAAATGCCTTATATACTAGAAAAAAATTAAGGTCTTCCTGCCCAGCAGTATGTTGTTTATGGCCAGACATTAGTAGGTAATTCCATATAGGATTAAATGATTTAACAAGAGTTTTTGGTAACAACTATTGGGAGACAATGAATTTTGTTGGAACAAAAACTGAGATAGATAACTAAAGTTGTATGAAGAACATGTGAAATATAATCTAGAACAATTCATAGCATCATAGAAAGACATGAAGACTCAATTTTAAGAGGAAAAACTAAATTAACTCAGTTAGTCGAGAGTATGTTACTCCCGCAGGCATCGAGACTTCTAGCAGTGTGAACATAAATCAAGAGTAAACAAAAATTGAAATGATAATTTAGGAATATTTCAAGATAACCAAAAAATGAAACAAGAATGGGAGCCTCCACAAATAAAAACGTTGGTACATGCACAGGGAATAGTATATTGGACAATTTGAATGATATATTCAAAGTATAGTATAGATAAATTCTTTGGAGCCGAGAATCTAAATTAAATGCATGGCACCCTCATTAACTTATAACATTATTGCATTAAAATGAAAAAAATGCATATATTCTTTAAAATTCCTTTTAATAAACCCTAGTAAGAAGAATTATATCTTTGTTAAGCATTCTAGGAAAAAGTGAAACAAATATGGGGAAACAATTACTGCCGCATCATAACATTCCTGACAGTCATGTAGTCGTAACTAGAAGTATGGTCATGCTGGAATATCATGTTACCAAATAGAGACAACTCTTCAAATTTATAATTGTTTAGGTAGTGGGAATATAAAAACAAAATAAAAAAACATAGCTTTATCATCTTAAGAACAAAAATTACATTTTAAACTAGTGACAATATTGTAGCTAGAACCAGAAGAAGCATTGTATTATCTCCTTAGAAGAACATGAACAACAGTAAAGAAGTCACTTGAGAAGCAATAGTAATGAACTAAGGAACATCAATTACATTAGATGGGTGGTTGACATTTCCACCATCCCTCATAACACAATTCTAGCATTCCGTGTGCTACAATTTGGTCTTACACTTCAACATAATGAAAAAGATGGAAACATCTAGTGATGAAGCGTCACACCAGAAAAGATTGTGGAGACACCCTAGGATAGGTTCCCTGGCCAGAGTGGGGGTTCCAGAGTGACCACAAAACAAATAGAAGCAACATCCAAACCATTACATATAACCTGGCAAGGTAAACGTGCGAGGTACCCACCTCTAGTAGCGTAGAGGGAATGTGAGAGAAATCCTTACACCAATTTCCAAGTGAAACCATAACAGAGGAAATGGCCACAAAATTAAGTATATGTCACAAATTTGAGGCAAACCTTGGGTTAAAACATTGTATACAACAAAACTGGAAGAAGGAATGGGCCTAGAAAGAATAACACTAATGAAAAAAAATTACCTGGATAAATCCATTGTCACACCATGTATTTGTCAGCCACCTACCACAATAAGAATGCATTAGAACCCTGTTCACAAATTCCGTTTGTAAAAGAACAAAAGGCGCCAAGAAAAATGTGAGCTCGAGTAGGGATGGAAGACTATGGGAATAGTATATCACCTCCACCTATTGGTAATTAGCGAAACTCGTCTCTGGTAACAAGATGTGTCAGAGCGAGCAAATGAACAAAATGAGGAGGCATCTACACATCATTCCCAAGCCACGAAGAAAGTTTTGAGAAGGATTAATCGTTTTCAAAGACCCAAATGTGTAAATAGGGGTGAACCCCTTAGACCCAAGATGCAAATTAGTCATACCTACCAATGGTACAAGGGATTTAAGGCTCCAATGGCGAGAATGATCACCATTTGGAACTAGAAACCTACAGATAAAAGTAGCAATAAACTCTAACACAAAGTGTGGGAGATCATCAAGAAACATAAAACAAATTTAAAAGGAGGATGTTTAATAAGGGTCGATATTTACCTATGAGCAGATTGGCCTCTTGGAAATTAGCTAAAGTGGACTCGAAACACCATGAAAGGTATAGGGAAGAGCCAACTACCACTCACAGGACCTCGGGCAGAAACAACAAAAGAGAGTCCAAATGAAAATCAAAGGAGGATGGTTAGGGTGAGGGTAATTACCAATGAAGCAAGATCATGGATCTACCCACGAAAAAATCTACACCATTGAAAGTTGTATGCCCTCTCGAAAAATGAGCATGTCAATGTGCAGTGTGAAGGCCATGTGAAGGTGGTTGATGTGGAGACAGAGAAGTGGCAGAGTCAGGAGGTGGTACCACCAAATGGAGTGCATAGTCAGCCTATTAACCCTTACCCCTACCTCTGCTAAATCAACCATGGTTGCACCTGAGATATCAGGTTATTAGGTGGGACATAAAATACCATAGCCACTTTGAAAAATAATGGTCAAAGCCATTGTATGGGATCAATGTAGTGTGGACAAAGGTGTCCCTTGGTTTAGAATTAAGATCGAAATTGAACCTTAAAATAAATTAAAGTTATTAGGATTCATAATGGTAACAAGACTAATGATGGGAATGAGTTTGGTAAACTCAAGAAAATATTTATTTCAGTTTCACTTTAAGCAAGGCTAGAATTGAGGATTTTCTCTGAGTGTATAAAAAAAAAAATTGCTTGGTGCATGTAATGAACACTTCAATTCCTTACTTTATTCTATGAGATATGTGACAATTTAAAAGCATAAAATTCTAATGACAATTTTTTTTCTAAAGAGAACAATTAGGTTGGGGTATAAGCAAGGAGAAAATGTCAGTACTTGCATTAGATATATAGACTAACTATCGAACTAACAAATAGCGAAGACAGGACAACCTTCATGATATTATAATCAAGCAGTTCCAATTTAAAGCAGTGGATCCCCATGTTTCTTATGGATCCCATCAACTTTTGTGGCCAAGATGGAATCTTCACTGAATGTGGGCCATCTAAGGACATTTCAGATGAAAAAAAAATCGACTCAAGCCAAATGTGTATTTTTTGAACGACTTAAGTAGAGTTTTACATTGTGAAGGACTTATGTGGAGTTTTACAGATTGCATAAAAAGAAAGTTTCACATATCTTTGGCAAAGTTCTATTTAAGATTTGGAATTTCCCCAACCCCATGTTGTCCATGTGAGTAAGAATGGCGGGGAGAGGAAAGTACAAATATGTAACTCTCTTGGTCACTGTCATAACTGATAAGGAATGAAGAACATGGAGTGGAGATATTCTCTCCTCAATATTACAAATCAACTAAATAAGATTACATTGGAGACATCAACATTAAATGACTGGAGTGAGATTGAAATAAAATGGACTAAGTGAAACTGAACTAGGACACTTGGATGGACTGTTTTGACACTTAACAGGTGGTCGGAATTAGATTCTCCAATAGTTCCCCTTAACTACAAGCACATAAAAATTTAATTAACATGATTATTGGTCTATGTCTCAACTAGGCTTACAATTTAAGAGACTGCCTACAACTAGATTTACTTTTCTTCTTCTCTTCTTCCATATCTTATAGCGTCTAAATTATTTTGGATTTTTCTTCTTGTTGTATCACTCAAACCTTAGTTCCTCCATTTTCTGGTGCAGGTATTTCATTGTTATGGGCTGGCTAAGCATGTCTTGGAATTCTTCGAGAAATGGCTTGTATGTGGATTGCTGCCACATGTGATCTCTTTTTGTGTGATCTTTATCATCAATTTGCTGCAACACAAGTTTATAATAAGAAAATATTTCTTCACGACTCTAATACCTGAAAATTTGATTAATTTTTTCATCATCCACGCTATATTTAAGATTCATTTTTCCAGCTTGTATGTAGACTTTATCAGGCATGATGTTGCAAGCCACACTTCAAGGAACTTTAACTCTTCTTCATAATCATCTTGTTAACCTACACATTGGAAATTAATGGTAAATGTAAAAACATCTACATAACCACATTGGTTTTGTTCTTTTTTCACTACAATGAGCTTTCTCATGTTGCATTTTTTTCTCCGCCTCTACTTTTGTCTCTATTTTCTCTTTCTGGGCTTCCTTCTTTGCCTTTTCCTCTATCTCTGTCTCACTCTTTGTCTCTTCAAGTTCTTTACTAACCTGTGTTGCTACAAACATGTTGTCTTCGACTTGGTTTTCAAACTCAAGTGGGGCTTTCTCACTGAATAACATCATGTCGATACGATGTTTGTGTTGCGTCTTCTACAACCATTTATCTTTAGCCAATAATTATTTATCAAAATTTACATCAACAATATTAATTGCTAGATTCACCATAGCATTGATTGATCCAATGACAACTTCATTGTCATCAACAAACTTTTTTGGTGGATTCACCAAATCTTCGTCCACTTGTGGTTGTGCACAATGGGAATCAAGAGTATCTACGTGCTCCTTCTTTGTTGGTTCTCCATTTTTTCACAATCATCATCCACTCGTGGTTGAGCATAGTGGGAATCACAAATTTCTTCATCTTCAACTGAATTACTCCCGCTTACACCAAAACTCTTCTCAAGGGTATCTAAAGCCTCCTTGGCTTTCTTGGCATCTGAAATTAGGGGAAGGATATTGTCATATACAAAACAAATTATGCATTTCAATACAAAGATGTTCTTTTGCCTCTTCACTTCTAATTCTTTTGAAAAAGTTTCATACATCTTTACTTGTTGCTTCAACTTTCTTAGCTTGTTGACTTTTCCCATTTGTTGCATGTTAACTCACTATGACTGAACAAACAGATCAAACTTCAAACCTAGTGGCTTCTCCGCTACTAAACTTCTATAAAATAAACAAGTGTACAAAGTTCCTTACAAAAGCAACACTCTCTCCCGAGTTTCACAAATCCTTTTAAAAAAATATTGTAACACTCACAATTGATCTAAAAGACGCCTTCTTTCAAAAAATTATTATCATTTTTAAAGGAACCTTCAAATATGAACAATGCCTTTTTGTTAATAGACCCTCTTTTTAAAAAATTGATTTTTTTTTATCCTTTTTCGAAAAATTTGAACAATTAATAAAGCCTTTTAACTAAAATTTACAGAAGCCTTTGCTTCAAAATCACATAAACCCCTTTCAAATAATATAAAAAGATTCAAAAGTTACATGTGGCTTTTTTCTTTAACACGCGTATTATTTATAACATACCATTGGAGTCTCTTTTTAAGAGGAATCGCACAAAATTTTTAATAATACTTTGACCTTTGCAGCACGCATTCGTATGGTCTTCTCTTTTTTAATGGAGTTTTATAATACCATTGACTGAGGTGCTTTCAAAGTAAAAGGTTCTTCGTAAAAAACCACTGAATTAAAAAGATCCCAACCCTTGAAAACATATTCTTTTGTTCTATTTTCGTACTTGCCCTTGAGTGTACTTGCCCAATCAAGGAATTTGACCTCTTGTTCCTGGTGCTCTCCGTTGACCACAAACTCGAATTACCATGGAAAATTTGACATTGACCTCGATAACGGAGCTTGGTGCTGTGACTTGGAAGAACGAAGGTTGAATTCTAAACAGTTAGCAGTCAGCGCACTTCCCGATACAGACAAGCCACACTATAATTCTAAATGGTTAGGAGTTAGCACACTTCCCGATATAGACAACTTGTGTTTTATAGCAGTTTTGTGAAGATTTTCTTCCTGGTCAACGCACTTTCTCCTCTGTTCCCAATGCATTGGACGCTTCAAAATTGTTTGAAAGAATGACAGGACGAATTTCTTTTAAAAACTAATTCTTCCAACCGTGCAATCGTTTACTCAACTTTCTTGACTTTCACTTGCCCAACTTTCTTGCAGCATAAATGCTCGCTCTTGTTTTCGGCTGTTATTTGAGATTAAAGCTTCTTTGGTACCATGATATGATATTATTTTTATCATGTTATGGAATGAACATATGATGGAATGTGTTGGAATATCTAATTTTTAATTTTCTCAGTGCTGATTTTTATTGAGTAAAAGAGTTTGTTCTAAATAGTTAAGATTTATTTTCTAAGTTGGTGTGTAGTTGAGATAATCTTTCAACCAACAAATTGTGTGTTCAAGATAATGTACCTATTTTGAAACAACACTTCTTGTATATATGTAATTGCATTTGATTAATAAATTAATTTAGATTCACATATTTTATTATGGTATCAGAGCCCTGACGGCCTGCCCCTTGTGAACTTGGCCCCTCCTGGGGTGAGGAAGCTTGGACCGTCCTGGACTAAGGAAATAAAAAAATATATTAATTTTTTTAATTTTTTATTTGTCCATTTCTTTAGGGTCACCGAAGGAGCGATTCCAGTTTGCGTGTTGGAGTTGCATGCTTGAGATGCATGTTCGAGCTACGAGGTGAAGTTGCATACTAGTGTGTTGTGTGGAGCATTGGGTCTGCGGTGTGCAGAGGTCGTTGGACAAGTCATGGCACAGTGGAGGCGTGGTGAGGCTGTAGCGGATCAATCGCGGTTGCAATGGAGCAGAAGCATAGTGCTATGTAATCGCCTCAAGAAAATCCTTACGCTCCAATTAGAGTGCAGGGGCTTTGGAACTCTCTGAATTCGTGGGTTCTTGCAAAACCAGGAACTGCATTGCTAGGGCTGCAAAATTGATCTAAATATGAGTTGGCAAACATCTTCAGATTTAGTGTTTTGAGTGTTGGGGAGAGGGGTTCTCGGAGCTTCAAGGTCTGGAAGATCGCAGGTGGATGCCATTTCAGTTCATTTTTGGTTACCTCAATCGTCGTGTTGGACGAGTGGTGGTGTTGTACCGAAGATCTAGAAGTGTGCAGTGGTTAATCATGGTGGATCTGTCTCGCTTCAAGGCTGAAGTGGTGATGCCAAAAGCCGGGGGCCAAGCTAATTGAGGAGGAAAGGGTTGTCTCGATTGCAGATGAATCCATCTATATATGCGAATTGAGGAACTAGTGAATTTACAGTCTAGGTCTAAGGCCAGAGTCATCCACTTGGACGACTCTTCGTTGGAGCAGTTCGCCATGAAGGCTTAGTGTAGATCATATTCCCTCATCATTTTGTTAGACTCTGTGCAACATCAAGAGAAGCCAGAGGTCCGCCTCGATCTACGTCGTGCAGAGTTCAAACTAGTAGCCTCATCTTTCCTAAAGAACAACTAGGGCCAACCCTCGGCCACCAAGGTCTTCTTCTGCGACATGGAATTCGGAGAATCTTAGGCGAGTTTCGAGAAATTCAGAGTGAATGCACTACCCCACATCTGCCACGTCGGCCCCGGAAGCACTAAACTGAAGGACAGGGAGTCGATGAAGTAGAACGAGATTGCGGGATCGACATAGGGCATCGTTGCATTTGTGGAATAAAAAACTGAGTACCGCATGGGGCAGATCGTGCGACCACCATCGATTTCAAAGAAGTTGATGATCTTTGTGGGCGGGTGGTTGGTCTAGGCCGCCCCCTTCGTTATCAAGAGGATCTTGACCCAGGACACACCCTTGCATCACCCCAGGGTTTGGGTGACCTCGACAGTTTTCATCTATTTCTTAAGTGTCTTCGGTGATATGCACAAAATTATTCGAAAATTGTTGCTATTCATGACGGACAGGAACAATCCCAATAAATTGGTGTTCTTTATCTAGGGCTCTGACGTCCAACTAAGTGTCGAGGGTTTTGCCGTAGGTTTTTTTTGTATATACTGATAGGGTTGTTGCTGGCCTTTGTCATACATTTTTTGGTTTATGTGAAAAGTGAGAACGTACAGAGGTTTTTGATGCTGATTAGAATGGTTATCTCATTCTGAGTGCGGAAAAGGTCTTGGACACACAATTTGTTCGATCAAAAATTATCTCAACCACGCACCAATCTAGTAAATAGATCCTAACTACTAGGAACAAACTCCTTTAGTTAGTAAGAATCACAAGTGAGACAACTAGGAATTAGATATTCCAACACTCCCCCTTAATGAGTACTTGTCTCATATCAATCTGTAAAATCTAATTGTGGTCAAATATACCAAAAATAATATGTTGATGTCCATATAAAGGAACAACCATCCATCAGAATGCATGGGTACTAACCATTGCAGCCTCCGGTCTTGTAGGATGTCCTTAGCATACATGGTTCTTCGAATCATTATAATTGCACACATGTACCTGTACCTGTAAATCTCCCTCCAATATCATCATGGGTTTTATTTGATTACTTGTAACCATGCTTTGGGTTTTATCAGATCACCCTCAACCATGTGACTCAAAAAATAACATTCTAGTGAGTCTATTCCACAAACTCACACTAACTCATACAAACTTTCACCTAGTTATCCATCATCTTCCAATCTCTAATGCAGCTCCTCTAATGCCATCTTCACTATCATGTCTTCATCATATCTCGTAGTTAATCATTTTTGAAGTTAAATTTGTCTATTGTTGAAATGGCCAATTCGAACAAATACACAATCTAGTGACAATAGTTGGCCAGACTAAATGTCATGACAATACAACATCCAATTCTTTTAACCAGATTTACATAAGTGACATTTTTACCTGAAATGCATGCATCAAGATTCCAATGTATGTAACAAACAAGATTCTTTGAAGCAAAGAAAAACCTGCAGCAATGAGGAGCTTCGTTGGTTACTAGGAAGAAGGCCAGAAACAGTGGATCCTGTAGCCAATGTTCTAATTGCATTTGATTAAAAAATTAATTTGAATTCACATATTTTATCAGAATGAAAATTCAATATTATAAATCAGTTAAATAAAATTATATTAAAGACATAGCATTAAATAATTAAATTGACATTAATTAAATTTAACAAAGTAAAATTACATTAAACAGAAATGTTAGCACCTAACAAATAATTAAAATTAAACTCTCCAACAATAATGATAAGTTACATTCATTACATCTCCCAGGATCACAATGAACTCAAATGTGGCTTCAACGCCGTTCGTACCCCCTCTTTCGTTGCCCTTGTGCCCTCATTGGTCCCATTCCTGGCTCTCGATTTCACACAGACTTGTTACAAGTGCTCTTTGGTTTGTTTTCTATGTTATATGGGAGAATCTAGTGAGGTTTTTTTTAGGGATGCTTTGTGACTTATTGTATGTTTTGTGAACTATTTAAATTAGAGAATCATGGAAATGGTCATAAGTGAATGACTTACTTAAGTCAGTTGAATCCCAAAAATAATATCTAATATAATGCACTTAGTAAATCTCCTATACTTAAACTTTTTTAATTTTAATCAATTGAGATATATTATAAAATAAATTTATTATGGATTGGTTTAACAGCTAATTTATCTCATTACAGTAATATATTATAAATAATAAACTTATTTATTTATCAACATTGTATCATTATTTAAATTAAAATTTATTTTAGCTTTTGTTGAGTAATCCCAATTAAATCACTGATTTAAACATTGCCAGAAAGGATGAACGTAAGAGTCACTTTTAAAGTTTACAGACTTCACGCAGCTTTGCACAATCTTAATTGCAACATTTTATAAGGGGATAAAACCTTCTTCTATCCCATATTAGAACTGTCCGCGGCCTAAGCTCACGAATGGAAGGCAAAAAAAACTATGCTTGCCATCATAAGAAAAAACTAAGCCCACCAATTTTTTTTGAAGTCCAGAGACATCTAGATCCAAATATTGGAAAAGAATTTCGAAATTTTAAAATAATTTAGACTGTCTTTCCAATTTTTTTAATATATTGTACATTTCTATATCTTTATCAAATTCTATTTTTACGTTTAGTAGATTACTCATCATATGTACCAGTACCAAATCAGAGGTGAAACGAAAACTGAAGTGGAGCTGTTAGAAATAATTGAGGTAAACACCCATAGAAGATAGAAGATTATGACAATGTTCTTTAAAGCTACAGCTGCTGCTAACACAAACCATATATATATATATATATATATATTCACAACGGTATGTTTCAGTGATTCATGATGAATTATAATAACCCCTGCTCAGAGTGAAAATCATCTTCGAACTTTGAAGTGATCATCAGTTGTGAGCCACATTCATGTGATATGTCCTGTATTTAAGAGGGCTGCCAGTTCGATTCGAAGCATATACAACGCTGTTAACACTAGGGACACGTGGCTGCAGTGATCCTTCAGGTGTTAATCCTCCTCCTCTGTGTAAAATTGCAGGTCCGCCATGACAAATATTACGCATGAGTACTTGTCTGTTTGGAACAGTATTGTAATCTAAGACCGGAACGATGTGCGTGTGATAAGGTTGAATTAGATTGGGAGAGCTGTGGACTCTGTGCAGGGCCATTCCCATCTTGGAAGTCGAATCGAGGAAGGCTCCCACGGAAGGAACCCTCCTCATATTTTGCTCGTCAAGGAATGGCGGATCATCCATCGACGTAGCCGCTGGGGACTGGCACTCTGTTTCTGTAGGTCCAGTGGATTCTTGGTCGGAAAAGTAGACCGGAATTTTCAGTGATGGCGATGGTGGGTTGTTTTGCTTCATTAAATTTGGGATTAGTCCATTTACTGCATCTAGGTATCTCTGCTTTGAACTCACCTGGTTTTCTACAGGTGGTATCGGTGGTTTTTGAGGAAACATAAATGCTCTAAAGCGAGGATGAGTAGAGCTTTCTTTGTCGCTGTCGTGTCTGTCGTATTCTTCCATCATGTTCTGTAAATCCTCGTCGCATGTTACTGATATCAAGATGTCCAGATCCAGTGGGGGCAACTGATATTTTATGAGCAGACCCGTGGTTTCGAAGACATCCTCTAGCTTTTGCATAAAATCTGCATAATAAAACTTAAATTATGTAATATGTTTTATGCTATGACACCGATTATAGCGAGAGAAATTACATGGCCGACGAAAAATTAACTTAGAAGTTGCCATAAGTTTTGGCCACCTAGAAAACAAAAACCTTGAAAACCAATTGTCCTCTCAATTAACTTAGAAAATAAAAACTGTAATTGCTAAAAGAAAAAGGTATAAATACTCATTTTTTTTAAATTTAGGTTATGAATATTGAAACCAAGCAGATGTTATAATTTTAAATATTAATAAAATTTTGGCTGAATAATTAATTTATAAAAATAAATATACTAACCTAAATTATACTGTATGAATAAACATACTGTATTATGTAGGTAACTTTTAAGAAAATTATGTTTGTCCTCATTTTTCGTGATATAAAGAAGTGACAATTGCACACGACTTAACAATGAAATCGTAAAAAATTCTCAATATGAAGTCAAGAGGTGCATAGTTTTCCATTGAAAGTGTGAAGCCCACAATTGAAGAGGTGCATAGTTTTCCATTGAAAGTGTGAAGCCCACAATTGCTCCATGGAATGCTTGTTTGGCTCACTACCAATAATGTCTAAGTGTGAATTATGTTGTCAACATTCAGAGAACTGTAAAAAGACATAACCTCAAAGAATATAAAGCTAACCACAGGGGTGGAGCGGTAAAAACTACTTAGATGTTAGGAATAGCTAAGCATATTTGGTTTGGTTGTGGCTAACATCGTGAGAAAGCACTCGGCTGCGATATAACAGAGTGCTCCCACAACATTGGTGGAATATAAAGATTTCTGATAGTGTTCAATTAGTGTGGCAAGGTCGAATTCAGCATGAGGAGCATTATATTGGGAGTTGAGCATGATGTTACTTATTAACATTCACATCCTACGTGATCACCTACTTTGTGCATCCCTGGTGGAGGTAGAATAGCATCCTACGTGATCACCTACTTTGTGCATCCCCGGTGGAGGTAGAATAGATTTGAGGATACACTCGAGATGATGTTTTTGATTAGATTATTATATTGTTTGTGAACTATTCTGATGTTTCTAGAGTGGGAAAATGCAAGAATTAACTTATAAGACCATTTTTACCAATAAGACTCAGCCTGGCAAATAGAGGTCTGAAATCTTCCTAGAGCATTTTGAGGCATCAAATGATTTTTTGGGGGGTATAATATTTCCTCTTTAGTGTAACTTTTTTTATCATATTCTACACACATGGACCTTTTCAAGGGTGCCAGAATCACATTGCTCGGAGTTCTTATGCAAAAGTAATGTCACTTATAACATGAGCTTCCCATTTTCACCTGCATAATTCAAGAGTACGCTGTGTTACCCCAATTATTCATTATGATGAAGAAGTCTCTAGAAGAGTCCACATTGTAACTTTAGCTAAGAGTTGAGGTATTCAAACATAATTACTACTAGGCTATCAGACTATGTTATAACCGGTCCACAAGGAGGGAAAAGGGGTTTCATTCTTTCAACTGCATTTCTTCCATAGATGAGAAAAAATAGTCAAAGTGGATAAGCTATAGAGCACATGGAGAGGATTTATGCACTATAGTAGCCAACAAAGCATATTCCATACTTCTTTCCACTTGTAGCCATTTTCTATTTAGAGAAAGAGAGTAAAGTGGATAAGATATAGAGCACACGGAGAGGATTTATGCACTATAGTAGCCAACAAAGCATATTCCATACTTCTTTCCACTTGTAGCCATTTTCTATTTAGAGAAAGAGAGTAGAGTGGCCTCACCTTCTAGCGAGGTTTTCTCCCAAAAGTGTTTTCCAAGTCATATCTTGTGTCAAATCATAGTTTGTGAGTTTTATTTCATGTTCTCTTTTTTATGCATAATTTTAATTTGCATGCATACATAATTAATTGCAATCTACAAATCCATAAAAAGGGAAGTGACAACATAATAGAGTAGATTTCGAATTTTTTAATTATAGTTTAATGAGATATGTAGTGACAAACTATGAAGTGTAATATCTATGGAATATTATGGATCATATTATTATCAAAACATACTTATTGTGGTATATTGTAGATATTTGCATGGGATCTAGATCAATTAGGCTAAAAGTCATAAAACACTAATCATGGTAGATGAATCTGTAAATGACCCTTATCATCCTGCATAGGAGAGGCTTTCATGGCTTGAACCACAAGTTGCAAAAATATGATGAAATATGGATCTCCCCATGTTGATCTTGTTGAATTTCTACTACTAATTAGACAAGCACAATTTTTTGCATCTAGTAATTACTTCCAATGACATATGAACAACATTAAGTAAATACACACAAAAAATTCAACTTCGTAGAAAATTCAACCTTTTCCTTATATTACTTCCTATGTAAGAGGAAGAGATAAATATGTGTGTGATAAGTGTGTAATGAATTTGTGTATATGAGAATATTAGGTCAGTTTTTACAGCGATATTAATTTTCCTGAAAGTGGGACATGTCTTTGTAAATTAAATTTTAAATTAAATTAAATTTTCTTTCTTTTAATTTTAACTTAAATTTAATTTAATTTTCATTCTTCTGATTTTAACATATGTAGGTGGGGAATACCTCTCGCTGCTACCCAAAAATCATCACTCCCTCTTAGCTAGGTAGGTATTCACCTTAACTTCCTTTGTTGTCCACTTCACTGCAAATTTGTTACCACACGAGTTTGTTGGCATAAGTGGGCCTCACCCAGGTTCAGAGTTATTCGCGCCAACCAAAAAAACCGTAACTATTTGCCCTTTCGATAATAGCCTGCATAACACAAGTTACAACCTCACCCGAAGTAGTATTAGGGGATGCTAGAACCGGGTTTCTATATCCAGAGACCATGTGATATGTAATCTAAAGCCCTTGTAGCTTAGTTCTGCCTTCGCACTTCCTTCTGACTTAATCTCAACATTCTTCTCTATTCCTTCCATCCAGCAAAACTCTCCTCGTGTGTACCACCAACAGGTAGGCATTGTGCACAATGCCAACTCCACGACTTGGAAGCGATGTTTTTTCGATACTCCCATTTCAAAATTCCTCTGAATCCCTTGTAGTTTGTTCGATGTTCTATGGTATTGGGCCTATGAAATCAATAACCCACTTATCAAATACCAGTAATGAAACCTAAGGATTTAAAGGAAATTTGTCTCTTTGCAAAGGCTTTCCCATCATTTGGCAAGCATTGCATGCCTTGCAATATTCCATAGAATCCTTATGTAATGTCAGCCACCAAAACCCAACGCGCAAAATCTTCCCCACAGTTTCTTTTCCTACATAAGGTACCCCTTCTACTCCTCCATGTGGTTCGATGAGGATATTAGCACGTTCAAATTCTGGAACATACCTTCAAAGTATATCATCTGTTCCCATCCTTTATAAGTTACCGAAATCATTGAAAAATCTGTACAGTGAACTACTAATTCCTTCTTCTGTTGAGTGGAATACCCTTCCAAAGTTGTACCCATGGTTAAAAAGTGAATGATATTAGCAAAATGGCCATCCACAATGCACAAAGCAAAGAGATGTGCACATGGTAATCCTTTTTCCAAACTATTTGGTTCTTCACCCATCCTAATTCTTGACAGATGCTCTAGTCCTGCATTCAACCTTCTAGTCTTCATAATCACTTCATAGTGATATTCTTGAAACAATAATAAGTAGCCACATATTTCCCCCACATTACACACTTATTGACCAGGTAATTCAGCGTGGAGTGATCTATTTACATTTTAAAATGTGAGGCTAACAAATAGTGCCGAAAATTTTGTAGCTTGTAGACCATCGCCAACCCTTCGCGATCCGTAGTGGAATAATCCTTCTCAGCCTTTGACAACTTTCTACTCGCGAAGGCAATTAGATGATCAATTTTTTAGGTCCCTATACTACTAGTGTAACACCTTATTGTTATCAATACAATCCCCTTATTATATTGTTGTGCCCATTTAGTCCCCATATTGTTATTATTGTGCCCCATAGAAGTCCACTATTGTTATCATTGTGCCCTTACATTATTATTGTTATGTAGGCTCTGATTATATTATGACCCCTTAGACTAGTATATATAGAAAGGAGGTCTTGTCGTTTGTATCATCAAAGAATTGTTCATTTGTGTAATGTAAAGGAGGTTGACCCATCAAAGAAGCTTATTTATAAGGCATTCATCTATCTTCTCTATCTTTTTGCGAGTTGATTTCATAACATTTGGTACCAGAGATTTGGATTCTAGGGTTCCGCTGCTCCAAACAAGTCATCCTAGAATTTGGGCTATAACTTTTTTTTCCTACGACGTTTCAGAAGCTAAAAAAAAACACCATTTTAGAAGAAACCATGCTAAAGCTCGGGTCTGTATTTTAGATCTTGTCTCACTATATTTTCGGATATATGATCTAAGGAATTTAGGGTCTTTGCAAGCTCCAGAATTTCATATAAAACAGGCCATCATGGAATTTTTGCTATAATTTTTATTTTTATTTTTATTTTTATTTTATTTTTTATTATTATATTATTATTATTTTTTATTTCTTTAAATTTTAATTTTAATTTTAATTTACTTAATTTTTTTTTCTTTATTTTTATTTTTTTATTTTTTTTATTTTTTATTTATTTTTATTTTTTTCTGCAATGTTTCAAAAGCAAAAAAATAAACCCATTTGAGAATAAATCGTTTTGAACCTTGGGTCAAAATTTTAGATCTTGTCTCGCTATATTTTCATAGATATGATTTGAGGAAGTTAGAGATTTTGCAGGATCCCGAATTACATTCCAAACTGGTGATCGGGGGAAAATTGTCATAACTTTTGTTCTAAGCATCAATTCGAAATTTCGTAAGAAGTTTCAGAAATAAAACTTCCTGTAGTTTTTTGTATATTAGTTTCAGGTACTAAGGTCGAAACAGTGAGACGTGGCATGGCGTATAAGTTCACTCTACTGAACTAGTCATATAATCAGGTCACCGTGGGAGATTTCGCATAACTCTTTCTTGGATAATCAAATTCTGATCAGACTTGTGGGGATAGAAAGAGAACTCAGAGAGCTAATGTAGGAAGAAATTTTAGAACTCGGAGATCTGAAATTACAGAGTTATAGCCATTTCAAGATTGAGCTCCTAAAATCAAGAAAAATCGAGATGAGGGAGTTTGATGGAAAGGATCCAGTAAATTGGATACTACAGATTGAGAAATATTTTGATCTACATGGTGTACCACTGTTACAAACGGTATGTATTGCATCTTCATATTTAGAGAAAGATCAATTTTTATGGTATAAAGGGCTTTGTTCTCATAATCCACTTGGTACGTGGTCATTTTTCACGGAGGAAATTATAGCACATTATGAGGATACAAAGAGCAACACCTTCTTTAGAGGAACACCACAACAATTGGAAGAAAAAAGAGCAAAAGGGCTTTGTTACAAAGTAGAAATAAAAATTATGGCAACAAGGAAGTCTACCCCTCACAACTATAAATATGGAAGTGTTTTTTCTCCTAGCCTTCCACAACCTGCAAGGGTTACACCACAACAATAGGAAGGAAAAAGAGAAAAAGGGCTTTGTTACAATTGTGATAAGAAATACATTAAATGTCATAAGTGTGTTGAGAAGAAATTATTTTACATTAATAGTGGAGATGAGGAAGAAAAGGATCAAGAAACATGAAAAGAAGAGTATATACACCAGGAACCAACCCTAGAGAATGAAGAAATGATTCCGACCATATCTTGCAAAGCATTAGAAATAATTACTACTCCTCAAACTCTTAATATACAAGGATTGTTATGGAACCAGTTGACAAAAAGATAGAAAGGATAGATGAACTCCTTAGAAATAAGCCTATTCAAGGGGGCAACCTCCTTTACATTACACAAATGAAAAATTCTTTGATGATACAAATGACAAGACCTCCTTTCCATATATAGGAGTCTAAGGGGTCATAGTATAATCAGAGCCAACATAACAATAATAATGTAAGGGCACAATGATAACAATAGTGGGATTCTATGGGGCACAATAATAACAATATGGGGACTACATGGGCGCAACAATATAATAAGGGGATTTTACTAATAACAATAAGGGCTTACACTAGTAGTATACAGACCTAACATGCCCCTCTCCTTCAAAAAGTGTCATCCTCAACACTTGAGTAGTTCTTGATGGTTCTGTGTAAATTCTTGTCTTCCAATGTGGAACCTTTAGTAGGTAAGTTCTTCCACTTGATGAGATACTCTAAAATTGTCTGATTTCGTAGCTGTCGAGTTCTTGTTTCTGTGACTGCTCCAGGCTCCAATATGATTTTTCCTTCCTTGTTAAGTTCTGGAAATATTGTTTGAATTGGGATCTTCTGTAGCTTTTGAATGAGTAGCCACACTTCTTCATCCTTCTTCCATTCATACCTTGTTTCATTTATCCAATCTAGTTGGATAATAGAAATGGCGCACAACAATGCTTCCATATCCTCATCCTTTCTTAAGCATGCATCTGCCACAACATTTTGCTTCCCTTTTTGTAGATGATTTCAGAGTCATAACCCAACATATTTGTGACCCATTTTTGTTGCACTTTGGAGGATAATCTTTTTTCTAAAAAGTATTTAATACTATTATGATTCATCTTTACCTTGAAGTGTCTTCCCATTAGGTAAGGTCGCCATTTCTCCAGTGCATGTAGTATTGCTAACATTTCCTTCTCATAAATAGCTTTCTTGAGTGACATTTGTTTGTATGTATGTAACCATAAAAAATACCCAATTGCCCACATCAAAACTTCTTTCATTGTGATGTTGATCTACCTGTTGTTTCATTTGATACTACAACAAAGTGGTGTTATCCTTTAAAAGTTGAAGAACTTGTTAATGATGCTCGATGTGATCTTTCACTGCTTGAATCTTTTTATTCTTGATATGTCCTTCTATCTTGAGAGTTTTAGGAGTGGTAATTTCTTCCATTGCATTACAAGATATGGTTGGATTCATTTATTTATTCTCTATGTGATCTTTCACTTGTTGAACATTTATCTTCTTGATATGTCCTTTTATCTTGATAGTTTGAGGAGTGGTAGTTCTGGCCATTGCATTACAAGATATCTTTGGATTCATTTCTTCTTTCTTGATGTGGTCTTTCATTTCTTGAACCTTCTTCTTCTTGATATGTCCTTCTATCTTAAGAGTTTGAGGAGGGATGAAGAAGTTTGGTCAATCATTGAAAAGTTGCAGAAGATCCCAACTCAAACATTATTGCCAGAAGTTGAAGAGGAAGGAAAAATCATGTTGGAACCTAGAGAAAGCATAGAAACAAGAACCCAATAGTTACAAAATCGATCAATTTCAAAGTATCTCATCAAGTGGAAGAACTTACCTATTGAAGGTTCGATGTGGGAGGACAAGAATTTTATATAGTAGCATCAAGAACTAGTAAAGCGTTCAGGACAACACTTTTTGAAGGAGAGGGGCATGTTAGGCCCCTATACTACTAATGTAACCCCTTATCGTTATTAGTACAACCCCTTTATTATATTTTTGTAACCATGTAGTCCCCATATTGTTATTATTGTGCCCCATAGAAGCCCACTATTGTTATTATTGTGCCCTTACATTATTATTGTTATGTCGGATTTGATTATATTATGACCCCTTAGACTCCTATATATAAAAAGGAGGTTTTGTCATTATCATCCAAGAATTGTTTATTTGTGTAATTTAAAGGAGGTTTCACCCTTGAAGAGGTTGAATTCTAAGGTGTTGATCTATCTTTTCTATCTTTTTGTGAGCTGGTTTCATAACACATTTTCCCCTTCTCCTGCTTGGGTCAGTACCACACCGCGCGTAATGCAAGAAGAATCTACATGCACATGGAATTCTTTCTTCCAGTTTGGAAACACTAAAATAGGCATGGTCACCATCTTCTCCTTCAATACATACTATGCTAACATTCTTCATCCCCGCAAAGCATCACATCTTTCTTCAATAATATTTCCATCAACATGGTTATCTGAGCATACACCTTCATAAACTTTCTATAATACCTAGTTTTCCCCAATGTCACACACAGCTATCTTACATTCCTAGGAGCTTTCAAATTTACAACCATAGTGATCTTCATAAGGTCCACCATCAATCCTTGCTTACATACTACATGTCTGAGCAAAATTCTAAAGGGCACACAACATATGCACTTCTTAAAATTAGTGCGATCTGGTACCTTCGACATGTATCTAGCATAAGACACAGACTCACAACATGGCACTTCACCAACCCAAACATAGTCCAAAGTTCAAAATAAACCTCCAAAAATTTATGGATAAATTCTTTGAACACCACGATGACAACCTAGGAGAAGATTGTACGCGCGTTCTTTAATCCAAATGGCATGATTGTATACTAGAAGAAACCCCATTATGTCACAAAGGTTGTCTTTCTTTGATCTTCCGACATGATCTTTATTTGATGGTATCTTGAGAACCCATCACTAAATGAATAAGCCTCATGTCCTCCAACATTATCGAATACTTTATCTTTAAATGGTGTTGGAAACGGATCGTGTACACATGCATCATCCAACTTTCTTATATCTACGCATATCCCAATTTCACCTTTCTATTTCTTCTCTTGGACAAACATTAGGCTTACCCAGTCAAATTCCTCTACTGGTTGAATAATACTGGCATCCAACATCTTATGAAGCTCTTGGTACACCTTTTCTTTATACTTTGGATTTAGCCGATAAGATCTCTGTTTGATGGGCTTCGTGTTTGGTTTTGAAGTGATTTTCATTACACCTAAATCTCCTATGATCCCCTTCTAATGAAAAGAGAAATAAGGGTATAACCAATTTCCCCTTTCTTTAACATTATTGATCCTGGGACCTATGGGTTATGAGCCCATTTCGTTATCGGAAGTGTTTTCTTTAATCACTTAGTCCATAAACCTTTATACCCACAAAGCATACAACTATTGGGATTTTCCTTTAAAATCGGGACCACACCACTTTAACGTAATTACACAGAAAACACGGGGAATCCTTGTTGTACCCTTGGGCCACATCTTAATTATTATGAACCCGAATCCATGAATCGTCGGGTCTACAACTTTGTTACTTTTTTGCAGCGCTCCGACCTCCGAAACCTTCGGTTCCCAATTAGCAATCACTGCGATCGCTATCTGCGTATCGATATATCACATATCGACCATCGCAGTATCGGGCTATCGTAATTGACACTTCCTTCAGCCAGAGATCTTCCACTTGAATGCACTCATCCTCAATTACCTTATGGACCCGATAAGATTATCGATTACATTTGATAAGGTTACGGGTCTACATACCGAATCATATATCACTCTTTCTTTTTGCCAAGGTTCATTCCTCCCCTTGGATGATTGAGATGTGACATTCTAGTTCTGATTTGATCCTGCCGTGGATCTCTCAAATACAACATTTCCTGTGCATTCTCGTCCGGTTCTCCCTTAACTTAATATTGCTTGGTTTTTGATGGATTTCTGTGTTAAAACACAGTTCTGCCACACTCTCAAAAACACTCATATATAATTATATCTCATTAACCAATGGATCACCATTGATCATTCAGTGATCGATGGTCGATCAACACACTCACAATTGGGATTTAATCCCTTAGTGCATATATACATATCAGAATTAAAAAGGGACATAATATAGAGACTCGCAGAAAACCACAAAACACATATCTATTATACATATACAGGCTTCCATTACAGCCTAAGGCATTTCAGCCTTAGGAACGAGTTCTCCCTTCAGTTACATTTTGGTCACTCTCTATTACAAAATTTCTATTCTACGCTCTCTATTGAACATGCAGGTCATATATAATATATATATATATATATATATAAGAAAGATTGGATCAAATCACTATGAAGGATCCAATCACATCCTTTCCTCAAATCTCTTAACTGCCCCTATCTCTCTGTACATGCATACATATGTGGCAGATTACAATGAATAGGTCTCCTTGAGAGTTTTATCCATTCCACCATTTAAGCTCTATTTGAATAGAAATGTCCCCTATTTTGCTCGATGGTCCACATACTCTCCTTGCTCCGCTTTGGTTTCCTCTTGTAATTATGAGTGCTCAGATGCTCCTGCATTAGACTCCCAAGGCACAAAAATTTATGACCTGCTCATCATATGCTTCTCCTTGTACTTAGTAATTCTAACCACATCTCTGTGGAATTGCCTTTATGATCTTCTATGAGCTACAACCAACCTCTGCAGTAACAGTCTTCCTTTGCTACATGATACCTCACCAAGCTCTCCTCGCTCATTCTTTTAGCATCCTTTTGGATCTCTTCTCTCGAACCAATTGAGTACACCTTGGTCTAGGTTGCTGCAAGTCTTCTCACCTTCCGCTATCATTCTTTGCATGACATTAAGACCATAAAATCTCCGATCATCATCACAACTATACCTCCTTCTGCTTTTGCTTGCACTCTTCTTCCTTCTCTCAAGAAATCCTTTCCTGGTTTTGATACCACTTGATGAAAACAGAAATAGGGGTACAATCAATTTGCCCTTTCTTTAACATTATCGATCCTGGGACCTATGGGTTATGAGCCCATTTCATTATCAGAAGTGTTTTCTTTAATCACTTAGTCCATAAACCTTTATACCCATGGACCATACAACTATCGGGATTTTCCTTTATAACCGTGATCGCACCACTTTAACGCAATTACACAAGAAACACGAGGAAACCTCACTTTACCCTTGGGCCGGATCTTAATTATTATGAACCTAAATCTATGAATCTTCAGGTCTTCACCTTTGTTACTTTTCCGCAGTGCTCCGACCTTTGAGACCTTTGATTCCCAATCAGCGATCACTCTGATCGCTATTGGCATATCGATATATCACATATTGGCCATCAGAGTATCGAGCCATCACAATTGACACTTCATTTAGCCAGAGCTCTTCCACTTGAATGTGCCAATCACCAATAACCTTATGGACCCAATAAGATTATCGATTACATTTGATAAGTGTTTGGGTTCGGCTACCAAATCGCATATCGCTCTTTCTTTTGGCCAAGGTTCATTCCTCCCCTTGGATGATTGCGATGCAACATTCTGGTTTTTATTTGATCTTGACCATTGATCTCCCAGACCTAACGGTTCCTATGCATTCTCATCTGGTTCTCCCTTAACTTAATATTACTTGGTTTTTGATGGATTTCTGTGTTAAACAGAGTTCCGCGACACTTTAAAAAACACTCATATATAATGATATCTAATTAATCAATGGATCACCATCGATCATTCAGTGATCAATGGTTGATCAACACACTCACAATTGGGATTTAAGCCCTCAGCACATATATACATAACATAATTGAAAAGGGACATTATACACAGACTCACGGAAAACCACAAAACACACATCTATTACAGACTTCCATTACAACCTAAGGCATTTCAGCATTAGGTACAAGTTCTCCCTTCAGTTACATTTTGGTCACTCTTTGTTACACAATTTCTATTCTATGCTCTCTATTGAACACGCAGGCTCACATATATATATATATATATATATATATATATTATATATGTAGTATGATATATATCTATAACATTGGATTAGTCACATGTGAAGGATCCGATCACATCCTTTCCTCAAATCTCTCAACTGCCCCTATCTCTCTCTACATGCATACATATGTGATAGATTACAATTAATAGGTATCCTCGAGACTTTTATCCATTCCATCATTTAAGCTCTATTTAAAAAAAAAAAATCCCTTGTTTTGCTTGATGGTCCACATCCTCTCCTTGCTCTGCTTTGGATTCCTCTTGTGATTATCAGTGGTCGGATGCTCTTGCATGACCTTCAAATCTAAAAACTTTTTTGGGAATATATCCTAGTATTCATGTAGCAGTTCAGCCACTGTAGTGACTGTATCTTCATCCCCATAATCTCTTACCTTCACAAACTTAGGCTCTTTTTCAGATCCAATATTTACTTGTCTAGTTTTCAAAGCCCCCGATATATTTAGGTTTTCTTCTTTCGGTCCTTCAACTTCACATTGACCTTTTGTATCTAGAATGTTAATATTCTGTGGCTCTTCTTCTTCCTCTTCAATAGTCATAATGTAAAATTCTAGCACATGGCACAATTGTATACCCTCATATAGCTGAGCCCATTCGATCGGTTCCTTATGCTTTCTGAATATAACTACTTTTATCTGCTTGAGTGCTTCATCAATGTATTCAAACCTATACTCAAACCTGAAAGTCAATAAGAAACACTCTCTTAAGATATCCCATTTATCTATCCCATGGTGAATTCTTTCCCAAGTACCAGTTCATTGGGATTGCATATAAGATATGATAGAAAATGTGCACCCATTCTGGTTGTGGTTCCATTCTGAGGCCTTAGTCGATCATGCCAAATGATCGCGTAGATCATCCTTCCAACTGTAATTTTCTATCATCCGGGTATTAGCATACCCAAAACTTAATCTCACCATTCTTCTCTATTCCTTCCATATAGCATAGCTCTCCTTGTGCGTACCCCACCAACTGGCAGGGTTTTTGCGCAGTGCCAACTCCAGGGCTTGGAAGCGATGTTTTTCTGATACTTCCATTTCAAAATTCATCTAAAAACAAATCCAAATCAGTCAAACCATCATAATGCAGAAGCTTCCTTGCCTTAGTTGAGACACATCGTAGTGATCTGGTCATCATATTGTAATGGAGAGTAGATACTTCATGCAACCGATTATGCCAGTGTTCAAGATCTTCATATGAGTTTGAGGTGCAGGAGCTATCCCTGTCCCACACAATTCATCCATCATTCATAGGATTGATCCAATCTTCACTTGTGATCTTGTATATTTGATCTAGGTCATCATATTCTTCCATAAAGTCACGAATAGTTTCAGTATAACACACTCCTTCATCTGGGTCTAGTGGGAATACCACCCTGAGCAACTTCCTTTCAATCATCATCTTCTGCTTCTTCAAGTTTATTACCATGTCCATATGAAAATCCCAATCAATTCCTAGCATCACGGGGTATGATTTACTATCATCTACTAGTTCAATGACCTTCAAGTCAGCCACCATGCTAACGCCCTCAATATCTACCGTTACACCATATAGGCACCCCATCAGAATAATATTCTATTTATTTTTCATGTGTAGCTGAATAGGAGACCACTATAGTGCATATCTCCCCATCCTTTCCCATGTCTTAGGTAGAAAATTTGCATCATGTCCTCGGCCATGAAATACTCTATGCATTGCTCCTGTCCCCTGATGCTGAGGTCGATTTTCTACTTGCAATTGGTAGGTAGGTTTTCTATCCATCATCAGCTCATAAACCCTACAATGGCATTCATCATGACCTACAGATTTATAGAAATGGAAAAACAACTGATGAGGGGTCTGTACAAACTTCTGTGGTAAATGGAAATTATTAGTTGCATGCAGTCCTATAGCCTGATAGATAACAAAGCATGGCGTGGCCCCCGTGCTCGACCCAACATTATTCTCTAGTTTTAGGGGAACATGCCCTACCCCAATAAGATACTTCTTATAAATTGGGCAATGTTCCTTATCATTCCCATGGCCCTTCCATTTTAAGCTCCAAAATTCAATGCTCATCTCAGGCCGGGCTTCCTTTCCTTTCTTCAGGATCTACAACTCCAAGTGCAGGCTTTCCATCTATGAGTGAATTTGTTGTAACCTAAGGTTTGTATCCTATATGGGTGAGGCACCCAACCTCATCGCAAGTTCTAATGCTTCTGCTTACATTTATATCTTTTGTTGTGACAATGACACTCTTATGTGTGATAAGAGTGACACTATATACCAATCATGATGCTAGGAATATATAATCATTATATTGGCTTTATTGATCAGGAATTTCAACCATTGATTGAAATCCCAAGTTGTCTCATGTATATTTTATCAAATTTCTTTAAACTCAGTAACCAACTGTGCTTTTGATTTAGACTTTCTAAAATCCTTGTTCAGAGCTTGTTGGGTTTTTGCCAACATCACGATGGGGTTGTCAGTGCAGTAATTGATGTACCATGTCAATGCTTGATCTTGTAAGGTTATGACCAGCTACACTTTCTTGATGTTATCATCTATAATCTGTTGTGTCGTCCATACGAATCTTGCAACAAATCAGAATTGTTTGGGGTATTCACTCCCTATCGCTTTAAAAATTGGCATCTTCATCGCTTTCATCATATTGAATAATGGAAGTGGAGGTGGAGGTGGAGGTGAAGGTGGAGGTGTATCAGGTGGAGGTGGAGATGAAGGTGGGGTGGATGGATGAGGTATCCTCAGGATACCCTACTTAATTAACTGAATTGCACTTCATGGTGAAGTTAGCAACGTCCCTTCATCATCACTTGAAGGGGCTTCAATGAGTGGATTGTACTCTAAGCTAGATCCTTTGTTTCTTCTAGAGAATCTCCCACTTCACGTCGCCCCAAACATCAAGGTAACTACATAACCCTCTTTTCACATAACAACATTTTAATCAATGTATTTAATGATTTCAAATACTTACCTCATGGTCCCTTAAAGAGCCTATGTTCAACTTCACTATAGCAAATATTTCTATTGACCCCAAACTCAGTAAAAAAACTTCCAAGTGTGTGATCAATCCAATGATCCACGACCCATGCTATATTTCTTCTTGATGCTTCCAGACATCTCACCAGTTTCGGAGTCCACATTGTAGGTTTCTCAAGCCTCCATGTCCCTTGACTATCCCTTAATTTAGACAACCATTTGTGTAGTTCATCAGGGAAGAAACATAACAATGCCTTAGTCTCGTATGTGTATAAATATCTTTGCAACCAATGCTCTTTGGTTAATTTAGGGATCATGTTCTCTTGAGCTGCAAATGCATGCACTTTTCAGTCAATCCACTTCTTAATTACTTTATTTGTAGGAAACCATTTATCACACATTTCTTAGAGAGATCTCGGTCTCGGAAACAAAATCATTTGTTGGCTTAAGCAGGATAGACCCAAGTTTAGAGTTATTCGTGCCAACCAACGAAAACCTAACTCTTGGCCCTTTTGGAAACAACCTCCATAGTGCAAGCTGAAGTCTCACCCAAAGCAGTATTGGGGGATGTGAGAACCATTTTTCTGCATCCAGAGACCATGTGATATGTAATCTGAAGCCCTTGTAGCTCAAATCTTCCTCCACACAGATCTATACTTTCCTATGGCTCATTGTTGCAACTCTATCAAAATGTCTCTTAGACCTTCGTGAAGGTCTACAATCGGGATTTTCAGACCTAAAAGAAGTAGACTCACAAATTTATCTTAGTAAATAATAACCCTAGATCTTCCTTCACGCAGATCTACCTGATTCGGAGAGTTATCATATCAAAATTAGTTACCACCTTCACGAAAACAACTGATTACTCATTTCACGCATAGATATTAGAGATTTCACAAATTCACCTAGAGAATACTCTTTACTTCATAGAAAGTAGATCATGAATAAACAATGCATAAACTTGAACATAATTAAGAAAAAGGCACGAATGCAAGAGATTCAGTTCAAAACAGTTTGTTGGCTTGAGGGGGCCTGACCCAGGTTCAGAGTTATTTAGCCAAACAAATCCCTACACTACTGTCCCTTTCGGCATCAGCTTGTGGAGCGCCGATTGAAGTCTCACTCGAAGCAGTTTGAGGGAATGCTGGAACCAAGTTTCCGCACCCTTGAGATGTCTGTGGTGTCGATTTAGTCCAACTGTGCCTACCTTTCCATAGGTCACTTCGCACACTATTCTAACCTTAAATACCTCCACAATTTGTTATAATCGTCTTTCTTACAACCCTAACCAGGGGTTGAGATGCTTTCGCTATTATGGCAACGACCTATGCTATTTCCCCAAATTACATCGCAAATCTTATTTATCTTCTTACATATGTTAGTTAACTTCGTGTAAATAGATATTCTATCTCACATTCACTTAACCAACACAACGATATACATTCACGCATCATATAAACAATAGAAGTGAAATTTATACTTAATATATTCAATGCATAAAATAGGAAATAAATACAAAAAAATTGATATGAAACTTCTCTTTATTAATACTTCCAATTGTTACAGACTCAACTCGCCCTACGCATTCAGTTGCAAGGGTCCGTGCGGTCAGCTGCTGACTACTAAGCCTTTGTGCACTCAGCTGTAGAGCCTTCTCCTTATGACCCAAAACTAGACTTTACTCCAAAGATATGACTCAAATCTTCATCCTTCTCATGATGTCTTAACTACTTAGAGCCTTGCTCTATTTATACAATCCCATGGTTTGCAGACCATGGGTAGATCTCTATAGCTGACATTATATTAACAAAATTGAGGGTAGACAACCATATGACTCTTTTACAAGCTACATGCTCCGCAACCATAAAATGCAGAGTCTTTACATTGGAGTTACAATTTTTGACCAAAATATGGGCTCTAAGCCCCAAAGCATCCTTTGGTAAATACTGCGCCCAACAAGCCCCCAAACAAAAACATAGTGACTTGCCCTCGAGTCACTCTATCGGTGTGGATATCTTTTCATGTAGACCTCCCAATTTTTCCTGGATCATTGCAAGACCAGTAGTGGGCTGAGCAGTTGCCTGTTGTACTTCCTCGACACACTGTTCAAACACATTTGTGGCTAAATTGTTGTCCTAAACCTTTTCCTATGTTTCTTGCAACTGTGCGATATTTTCTTCAATGTAGGTTGTAATGATATACACCTCATCATTCCAAGGTTATAAGAGTGCCTTCAAAACTGCTTCCTTATGTCGAGCAACATCTACCTGTTCCTTGAGTGCTTTTGCTTGCTGCATCCTTACGAGCCTATATGTAAGGGAAGCCATCTGCACGTTCCCCTTTACTTTGTCATATTTCTAGTATAGCTTGCACACCTCTATCTCTAGGTGTTGTATGTTCAGGTCCTCCTATAGGGTAGTGAGAACCGTGAACGATTTCTCAAACAACTTTGTGCAGTCTGTCATTGTAGTGTTAACCTCCGCTATTGTTGCTGTAATTGTGATGGCGTGTTGTTCCTTAACCTCCAACAGAGTTGAAGATCACGCCTTCAATTGTAGTTCAACTATCTAAGGGTTTAGCTCTAGTTGAAACCGAGGCATTTTCTCTTTTGCCTTGCACATCCTTGTGGTTCTTCTGCTTGGATGGCCAACTACGAGATCATCTGGTAGGATTACTCCACCACCTGCATGATCTGTCTGATTTGTGCCACTGCCTCATCACACTGCAAGATCTATTGTTCAATGTTTATGTGTTTCTCACTAATTACATGGTGCATGCGACTCTCCCTAGCTCATAGTTCTACACTGATTCCATCTTGCAGAACATAGAGCCTCTCCTGAGGGAGCTCTGTTGGCCCTCGATTTTGGTATTATTTTTGCTTAAGGAAACTTACTAATCCATCTATTTTCCATCCATTTTTCACTTTATACATCCCATTTTTATGTATTTCATATCCATTCAGGTATTTAATTTTAATTTTTCAAATTCTAAAGTTTTTATGAAAATTTGGTTTCAAATGCAAAAATTGACAGATTCAGAAATTCTCGTAATAGCTATATGGTTGATATGGTTGCAGGACACTTGGGCATGAAGTTTATGCATGTATGGACAACTTGGGAACTAGGACTAAGCCAACTATGCTTAGTTCGAACAGAACAAGCTTTATTAGGCCCATTTAGTGCTAGTCAATCATGACTAGTCACTCAGAAATCCCATAAAAATAGAATAGTTTTGAGATTCTATGGGATTGACCATATCTCTTGGGATGGGATTGATGAATTCTACTTAGATAGATGGATATGAGTATATGTTTTTGTTGGAATTATTATAGATCAGTCTGTTTCATAAGACTTCTATTTAAAAACTAAGACTTTGATGGCTTATGTATTAACTTTTTATAATTTCATGCTGAGACACTTTTGGATTGGAGAGCTAATTTGAAGACTTGTTCTATTACTATTTTGCTATTAAATAATATGGATGTGTGACTGATTTGAGCTTCTGATATCAATATTCAACGTGTGCAAAGTAAGGGTGGAGGGCCCCCATTCCAAGCTAAGTACACTTCCTTGTTTAAACTAGTTTTATTTCCTGTAATCTGGTTATTGTAGAACTAGTTTCCATGCTTTATTTCAAATTGATTTATGGTTAATGTATGGTGATTGATTCATTAGATCTTAGTTTATTTATCATTTTAGTAAGTTGGAAAAACAAAGTGTTCAAGTTGAGCACTCCTTCTGTTAATTTGGTGAATTGTAACTAGTTTCCTTTGATTGCATACAAGTAGTTTTTTTATGCATTTTGGGCATTAAGGTGAATGAATTATGATGAAACATATCAAGTGTCTCTTAAGTTAGGAGCCTTCTTTCATTAATGATTTGTCCATCTTAAGTTATTAGTTTTCAATTTTTGTTCATTAAGTAGTAATTGAGGAAGAATTGGACTTCTTAAGTTAAGAACCATTTCAGCTTTTCCTCTTTTCAAAAAAATTGAATTGGAATTGCAACATGTATTTATTTAGTTTTTGAAAAACTTATCTTTCAAAGTTTGATTACATCTGATATTCACATATAGTGAACTTGCCTCTAAGTATTACCAACCCGGATTGATAATAAATATTTGTGTTAATTTCTGTAAATAAATTAGCTCAACATTTTGGCGCTGTTGTTGGGGAGGCAAATATCGGCATAGTCAATAGGAAGATAACTTTCACATTTTTCTTAAAAAAAAAAAAAAAAAAACAACAACAACAACAAAAACAACAACAACATTAGTTACATTCCTTTTAGTTATGTTTCTTTATGCCTAGATATAGAGATCCTCAAGGTAGATTTGTTAAAAACCCCCCACAAGTAGAGATATGATCATCAAAAACACTAGTTACTGGTAATCCAACAATTGAGGAATTGGAAGAAAAACAAAGAATTGGACAAAGGTTAACTTTAATTGAGAGGCAAACTTTGTTAGCTTGGGAAGCAAAATGAAAACAGCTATCAACTTCAGGAAAACAAAAGGAAACTATTAAACAAAAACAAGTTGCCTTTGCATCTATAAATAAACCTATCTTTGAACAACCTGAATCTCCAATTAAAATTGAAACAACTAAACCAATGGCAGAAGAGGGACATGGATCTATTATTCTTACTCCTGAACAACGAATTGAATATGAGAGACAACAAAGAGAATGGAGAAGACAGAGAGAGGAAGAGGAAAAACGAGAAAATGATAGAAAGACAAAAATTGATCGAAAAAGACAAGAAGATGGTGGTGATCAAGAAACTACCTCTGGCTTTCTAATATTAGATACAAGTGAAATATTAGGAGAAGAGGTCAAAATGAAAAATATTCCACCTTCTGTATTTCCAAATTTCTATGGAATTTCAACAGAAGATCCTGATGCTTTCATGTTTGAATTCGATATTCTATGTAAAACATATGGATACACTGATGACATACACAAACTTCATCTTTTTCCTGCTACATTAAAAGCAACAGCTTTAAAATGGTTCATGGGTTTAGGAGAGTAAACAATAGCCTCTTGGTATGATATAAGATTAGTCTTCCTTAAAAAATATCAAGCTTATTGTAGATCTAGGGACTCAAAGGAAGATGTTTTTAGAATGACACAAAAAGAAGATGAAAGTTTAGAAGAATACTTAGAAAGATTTGCATATAATCTACAAAAATCTGAAAAACACTCTCTAAATCAGGAAACCATTCAAACAATATTTCTCAAGGGTGTAAGAGATGAATACCTTGACATTCTGAATGCGATGGGTAAAGGAGATATTTCAAACCTACCATTCGAAGAAATTGTTGAACTATGTCAAAAATATTCTAGAGGAAGATCAAAAACTGGAAAGAGAGAAGGGAGTTCAAAAACAACAAAATTAGTAGCAGGAGGGATAACAAGAGCGGAAATAGGAAGCATATTGGAAAAATTCAAAACTGACCTCCTATGTAGATTAGGAACACAGGTAGATGTTCTAAAGGAAAATAAGAATAAGGAAGAATAAGAACAAGCTCAACATTTTGGCGCCGTTGGAGGTTAAATGTGGCAGAGCTCCCTCAGGAGAGGCTTTATCTTCTGCAAGATGGAATCACTGTAGAACTACGAGCTAGGGAGGGTCACATGCTCCATGTAATTAGTGAGCAACGCATCAACATTGAACAATAGAGCTTGCAGTGTGACAAGGCAGTGGCACAAAACAAACAGATCATGCAGGTGGTGGAGGAATCCTACCAGATGGTCTTGAAGTTGGCCATCAAAGCAGAAGAACCACAAGGATGTGCGAGGCAAAAGAGAAAATGTGTCGGCTTCAGCTGGATCTAAAACTTTAGATAGTTGAACTACAATTGAAGGTGTGATCTTCAACTCTGCAAAGTCGAAACAGAGCTTTTGTAAAAAAAATGACCTTGTATAGCAGAGGAGGCAAAGTGTTATTGTTTAGAGCAAAAGATGTTTTTTTAGGTGTTGTTTCATGACATAGGGATTGTATGGCCGATACGCTTTTTTTACATTGTTACTCAAGGTATATATGGCATGATTTTGATTAAAAGGGGAATGTAATGTCTAATTAAAACGTATACTGTGTACATGAATGAATTTTGAGTGCTGCAGGGGATTGGATTGTATTGACAATCAAGGTTGTATATTGTGCATTGTATAGCAGGGGTTGTAAGAGGCCGAGTCATATGAATTTTTGTAGAAATGCGCTGATTGTTTGAAGAGCTATTATAATAACGATGAAAATCCTTTATTTTTTTACAGTGTAGCGTGTTAGGCCTGTAAGGAGAATTATGAGAATTTTGCCTAAAAATACATTAAGAAAAAACAAAGTTCTGTCATGAATATGTGTCTTCTTATGTATTTCATTTTCCAAACAGAGTTTAGTTTGACAGAGATATATAAGGGTTTTTGACTGTTTGGATACAAAAGGGGATTAAAAACTGTGTCACTGCAGAGAAAGGATAAACAGAGGCCAAGTAAATTGAATTAAAATTGTTGCAGAAGACAGGTAAGCTTCTCTGATTTCAAAATTTTATTTTGAAAAAGAGAAGTAGTTGTAAATTGTCATTAAGATGAGATTAATGATGGCAAAAGCATATATCCAATGGTTTTCAGACACAATGTCAGCAAGAATAGAGCCCAAATTTCAAATAGAGAGCTGGAAAAAAGAAACCATAGAGAAGCTTTACCAGACAGGATTGATAGGATTCTTGCAAAAGTTTGATGGCCATAGTGAGGAGATAACCAGGGAATTCATAAAAAACTACAGTCAGGACCAAACAAGGGTAGGAGATGTTATCATTCCTGTGACTCAGGAATACCTTTCCCAAGCTCTAGATCTCCCAATGATAGGTGGAAAACATCATAAAGACCTGCATTTCAAGGAGAAAGCATGGACTTTCTTCCTTGAAAAGAACCGAAAAGGGAATTTTGACAGAACCAAGGGGATACCAAGGAAATGGTTCAATGAACCATGGGGTGAGTTGGTTCTAGTTATACAGAAGTTTCTTACATGTGATAGAGGATATAGTGTTGCCCACCTATACCATATCCAACTTTTACAGCATATTAAGGGAGAAGATATGAGTAACTTTCCATACTTTCTCTTTAGAAGCCTCCTGAGGATGATTGAGACAGTGAGACATGAACACAAGCCCAAAGCAGTACAAATTTACCACCAGGGATTGATAAAAATCCTGGTTGAATATCAAGTAACGTCACAAGACATAGTTTGGAGGGAGTTCATGACTAGAAACTAGTTTAATGAACAGGTTAATGAAGTGCAGAATAAAGTAGAGAAAGAAAACAAAGGACTGATGAGTTCACCCTTTTGCTCCACGACTAGAGCTAAACAACAAAGTAACATAGCCATACAAGAAAATGAAGTGTCTATTATGTCGATTCCTAGGAGATTTACGAATAAAAGTCCAATTGACACAGAAAAGGAAGTAGACACATATTCCACAAGAAAACAGGTAGAGGATGACATTGCACAAGAAGTATTTGAGAGAGATTCTTCTTATGATGATGCAGCAACAGCATCATTAATCAAAAGCACAAAATATTTTGAAAAAGAAATAAACTTGGGGAGAATCAGGGAATTAACTGACCAACTAGAGATTAGTAAAATCATAGAAAAACAATTAAAAGAGGAAAATGAGGCAAGTAAGGAGGATAATACTAGATTGGTCAAGGAAAATGAAAAGTTAAATGAAGAGATAGGGAGATTAAAATGGAAGAATGATCTACTTTCTAAACAGGCATTTAAATGGTTAAAAGAAAAGAATATGTGGCAGCTAAGTATGAGAAGTAGAAAGTAAAGGCAGCTTTGTTCAGGGAAGAACATGATTCATGTTTGGATTGTTTGGTCAGGGCAGCACAACAGGAAGCATGTATAAGAATCACATGTACTACATGGAAAAGAAAAGCAAAGAGGAATAAGCAAGCATGGGGACATGCTTGATAATCAGTAAGGGGGAGATGTTGGCCCTCGATTTTGGTCTTATTTTTGTTTAAGGAAACTTACTAATCCATCTATTTTCCATCCATTTGTCACTTTATCTATCCCATTTTGATGTATTTCATATCCATTCAAGTATTTAATTTTAATTTTTCAAATTCTAAATTTTTTATGAAAATTTGGTTTCAAGCGCAAAAATTGACAGATTCAGAAATTCCCGTAATAGCTATATGGTTGATATGGTTGTAGGACACTTGAGCATGAATTTGATGCATGGATGGACAGCTTGAGAACTAGTACTAAGCCAGATATTCTTAGTTTGAACAGAACAAGCTTTATTAGGCCCATTTAGTGCTAGTCAATCATGACTAGTCACTCAGAAATCCCACAGAAATAGGGTAGTTTTGAGATTCTATAGGATTGACCATATCTCTTGGGATGGGATTGATGAATTCAACTTAGATAGATAGATATGAGTAGATGTGTTTGTTGGAATTATTATAGATCAGTTTGTTTCATAAGACTTCTATTTAAAAACCAAGACTTTGATGGCTTATGTATTGACTTTTTGTAATTTCATGCTGAGACACTTTTGGATTGGAGAGCTAATTTGAAGACTTGTTCTATTACTATTTTTTTGTTCAATAATATGGATGTGTGACTGAATTTAAGCTTCTGATATCAATCTTCAAAGTGTGCAAAGCAATGGTGGAGGGCCCTCATTCCAAGCTAAGTACACTTCCTTGTTTAAACTAGTTTTATTTCACGTAATCTGGTTATTGTAGAACTAGTTTCCATACATTATTTCAGATTGATTTATGGTTAATGTATGGTGATTGATTTCATTAGATCTTAGTTTATTCATCATTTTAGAAAGTTAGAAAAACAAAGTGTTCAAGTTGAGCACTCCTTCTGTTAATTTGGTGAATTGTAACTAGTTTGCTTTGATTGCATGCAAGTAGTTTCCTTATGCATTTTTGGAATTAAGGTGAATGAATTATGATGAAACATATCAAGTGTCTCTTAAGTTAGGAGCCTTCTTTCATTAATTATTTCTCCATATTAAGTTATTAATTTCAATTTCTATTCATTAAGTAGTAATTGAGGAAGAATTGGACTTCTTAAGTTAAGAACCATTTTAGCTTTTCTTCTTTTCAAAAAATTGAATTGGAATTGTAATATGTATTTCTTTAGTTTTTGAAAAACTTATCTTTTGAAGTATGTAATCACATATAGTGAAATTGCCTCTAATTATTACCAACCCAGATTGATAAGAAATATTTGTGTTAATTTCTGTAAATAAATTAGCTCAACATAGAATCCCATAGAATCTCAAAACTACCCTATTTCTATTGGATTTTTGAGTGACTAGTCATGATTGACTAGCACTAGATGGGCCTAATAAAGCTTGTTCTGTTCGAACTAAGTGTTGGTCGCTCGAATTGTTATTGATTAACAGTTGAGCACCACATTAATTTGTCAACCCGGGAAAGTCTTTTTTATCTCAAAGGTGACCGCGTACTGTATGTACTTTAAGTTTAAAAGCATCAAAAGTTGTAGTAAAACAAATCTAATTCCTATCAAACGCTTACTCTGTGCTACAACAGTCTTTAAGCTTTTGCAGAAATGAAATGAAATTAAGTAGAGATAACAAATCTGCGGAAAAATGATGGCTGTTTGTAACAGAGGACCAGGACCCTGTCCTCAGAATAAGGACGCCCAGCACCTGCCTCTGTGATCAATCGCCAATACACACCAAAATCCTATTCACCGGTGACACACTTCTCACAGCGCCAATCAATTAAAGGAACAACGTATCAGCCAAAGAAAAATACCATAAACAAGGCTCACACATACAGAATTAACACACACTTAACAAGAAAAGAAATGGGGTGAATCTTGTGAAGAAGGTGGGCCCTGTCCCTCTCACAAGATTGCCCTACACATAATTACTAAATTAAAATGCTCAGAACCAAACTTTATTCATCTGCCAAGAGTTTAAGTACAACAAAAGTTCTAGCCTTCAGCATTACAACGATTCAGTATCACGCACTAGTTTTCAAACTGTAGATGTCTCCTCTTTATAGAGGAGACATCTATTACAATAGATTGTCCCACAGTTTAATTTTCCTGTACAAAAATAGGAAATAGGTTCTTGTTACATCATATTGTTACAACCATATATTATCTTTGTCATCCTTGGTTAATCGATTCTTTCCGTTATTGCAAATCGGATGATCTTTGTCTATCTCCTCGAATTCCTCATGCTATCTTCGGTTACTCTGCTATTGTTGCTGATTCGGTGCATCTTAACCGCCCTTAAAATACTTTGTACTATTCTTGATGTTTCCGTGTCTGTGGCTGGATTGACTCGATCCTGCTTTATCATCATCGGCCGAGTATAGTCTTGCCAGCTTCGGACAGTTGCTGTTGCGAATTAGGACATTTCCTACTTTAGTCAGTTGCTGCTTCTAGTGTTGCAGCAACTGCGCAGTTGTTGTTCCTGGTGTTGCAGCAACTGTGACTCCTGATTCTGTGGACTTTGAACAATTACAATCAACTGTCAGTGACTTAGGTAATTAATTGTAAAGATAACATGAATATGTGTTGAATAATTAATCATATAGCAAATGAGGATAGTTACTTCATACCTTGGGATAATGAGTTCAAGAATGATATCAAGGGTTTCAATTCATAGGTAGAAAAGAGTAATATCATAGCAAAATGTAAGGTCAAAAATAGACAATTCAGGGTCCTAACATCCCCCCCAACTGAAAGGGTTGCATTTCCTCATGCAACGTTTAGTCCGAATCTGAGTCGGAGAACTGGAATGAACAGTGTAGGTTGCTGATAGAGTAGCTTGAGAAGGCTTTATCCGACCTACTTTTGAATCCCTGAACATTCTGTATCTGCTGCCATGCTGCTACCTCCTCCTTCTTGGTTAGTTTATAATGAGCTTTGTATTGCCGACCCGGTAACAATAAGAGAGGGAAATGAAAATGGTAGCCAATCCATTTCTCCGCACAATTTTCCATACATTTAACATAAAAAGGTATGCGTGAAATCGCTACCTGGAGATTAAGGGGATTGTAGGGGTGGTATTCCTGTCTTTCTTTGGGACAATGTTCCCAGAATAACTTATTTGCTTCAACAGCCAGTGCCCCTTTTGTTTTCACATACTGGCAGTCTTGCAAAACCCCTGCCTGTAGCTTCTTCATATGGTCAGCCAATTCTGGATTACTTACATAATTCCGATGTTGTGCAATGAAAGTGGCTGGATTGTGTGGTTCATTTCAAATCCACAACAGGTAGTTTCTCTCATTATGTTCTGCTGACATGTAGGCATTTTTCCAGGTTAATTGATTAGCTAGAAAAGAGATAAATGCTCTTAATTGAATGTCACCAACAACAGGAAGTATATTCATCGCTCTATCTTCAGGCATAGCCTCATTGTGAAGATAGAGTTCACAAAGCAGGTTTTGATCGTTATGTGGTGCCTCCTTGAATGTTGCAATAAACTGGTCAGGTGTATTAACTTTGTACGGTCTTCCATCTCTTATTTCTTTTATTTGTAAGAATGCCAGGCGTTCTCTCAAAAATACTGCATAGTTAAAAGAGGGCTTTCTTGTAGCCAATACCCTCTGAAGCAGATCAAAAGCACGGGATAGCCTAGCTTTTACCTCCTTATTTTCTTTATGCTGGGGTCTAGACTGTTCCAATGCATCCCAATATCTATATGCATGACTGAACTAGAGTGAATTCTGTTGTTGGAATGCCTTTCCTTGTGAGAGTTCATATTCTCTTTTCCATGTATCCTTTAGCTACTGAAAGCTAGAGGTCTCCGTGTGAGCATTTTTGACAGAAGGAGTTTCAGTTTGTGCAAAGGCATCCTTGACACAGTGGAGTCCAGTGACTCCAATCTGTGCAAATGCTTCCTTGACACAATGAGGTTCAGTGACTTCCATTTGTGCAAAGGCATCCTTGACACAGTGGAGTCCAGTGACTTCAGTCTGTGCAAATGCTTCCTTGACACAATGAGGTTCAATGACTTCGGTTTGTGCAAAGGAATCCTTGAAGGATCTCTGTTCTACAGTAGTTTAGGTGGGCCGTAGTGGTACCATATCTTCCTCCATAGTTGTTGGAAGGCCTTCTACTTCTTTTGTGACAACATGCTGTTCTTTTTCCGCTCCTGCAGCTCCTGCTGGTTCTTGTGTGACAGCAGGCTGCTGTATTTCTTCTTTTACATCATTTGGAAAACCGGCTGGTTCTTGTGTAACAACGGGTTTTGCTTCTTCTATTCCTGCAACTCCTGCTGGTTCTTATGTGACAGCAGGTTGTTGTATTTATTCTATTGCTTTCCCTACTGGTTCTTGTGTAACAGCAGGTTGTTCAGCTTTGATTACAACATCAAGTTTTTCTGTAGCAGCAGGGGGTGGTGGATTAGCTTCATTCATCGGGACCTTTACTACCTTATATCCTGCTTGAGTGTATAATTCTCCACATTCATTGCACATGTACTCATTATACTGGCTCTTTTCTGTTACCAATGCTGCCCGTGCTAGGAAGTGGAGATTATATTCATTCTGGTAGGCTTCCTTGACCATTATTATCTCCTGTTGATAATCTTTAACCTTAGATTTTAAATGCTCAATTTCTCCTTGTAGGGAGGCTATGGTAAGCGGGGCTTGCGTGTCTGTAGGCTCTGATGGACGAGAGGATTGTTGTTCCGCGTTCATTTGGGCATTTGCATCCCCAACAGTTGGGTCAGTGGCTGGTTCTTGTGTAGCAGCCATTTGCCCCATATCATCTTGGGTGTCTATTTTAGATTTTTCGGCAGTTGGTTCTTGTGTATCAACTGCCTCAGAAAATGCTATCACAAAGCTGTCAACGCTCTGCATCTCAGCCGCAGAGGGCGAGGAAGCGGACTGTTCTAGAATAATTGGACTGCGGGGTGTTAGAATAATAGGTGAAGAAGTGGAAATCAAAGGGTTGGTGAATTTAACTGTTGGGGTTGACCGTTTTCTCTGCCTCTTTAAGGAGGCAGGGAAATCAACAATTTTTCTTTTTTGGTCACTTTCCTTGGGGCTGGGGAGACTATCAGGACTAGCAACTGCTTTGATTGAAGCCCTGGTTCTTCTTCTTTTTGGTGAAATTTCAGTTTGCCGCTGTTTTTTTCTTTTAAGAGGAACAATGGGAGAATCATCCTGAGAATCATCAGTAGAGATGTGAAGCACATGAGTAGATGGTTGCGCTTCATTGGGGGATGGGGTGCTCTGCAGGGGTGTTTCTACTGTTAATTGCTGAGGAATTTCTTGAGGGATTTGCTCTGGCTGCTGGGGAACTTCCTGAGGTATTTGTTCCGGCTGATGGGGAGCTTCCTCCTCCTGCTGAGGATCTTCTTCTATTTTCTGGGGAGGGTTAATGACAGGGGGTGGTTGATTTAGAGCAAAGCCTCTATTTATCAGAAGTTGGACTAACCTATGGTGTTTAAGGGAAAGGGCTGGATGCTTTGCTTTTTCAACATAATGTGACATGTTTTTCAGACAACCCAATAGATAATAGGGCATATTTATGAACTGTCAATGCCTCAAATGATTTAACAAAACGAAGTTGTGTTGGTAAATTACCTGGTACCAACCTTCGCAGGTTAAGTATTGCTTAACAAACTCCGCGACCTTTGACCATGGTGGAGGAAGTGACTGAAGAGCGACCCCTCTGCCTTTAGCTTCTACGTGCTCGCCTGGTGGAAAGAAACCTTGCTGCGCATTCAAAATAAGATGTTTCCTGCTGAACCATCGTATACCGTTGGTTGGTAGCCCAGAGACTTGGGCTACATCTTCCTCTGTTACCGATATACGTACTCATGGACTGTCGAAAATCCCTCTCTCAAATTGCATGCAAACTCCAACACTTGCTATGTGTTGAAGTCTGGAAGTCTTCTGAAGTAATCTACCCATCGTGCCTGCAGAAAAATTTGATAAACCTCGGGGTAGAGTTCTAGTAACGCTGTCATGCCAGGTTCATGGGTAATTAGATTTCCTCCCATAGCTGCTACTTCAGCAAACACTACACAATACAGAGCCTGGTTTCTGAGTTTGAAACAGAGCAAACCATTACAAATGAGGATATGCCATGGCAGAGTAAATTTTAGATATTATCGCGAGGGATAAGGGTGGCGGCGATTACGTGATGTGGAATAATTGTGATATTTTGGTAATCCCCCCCAAATCTACGGCTGAATGATTTGATTGGCAGTATAATGATTTCGGCAGTCATATCACATCTCCGCATTAACTATAAATTAACATTCACACTTACACATGCGTACCTTTACTTTTTACCTTTAATCGCACGCGAAAAAGTCTTAACTTGTCTTTTCTGGCCTAATGATAATTTGAATGGCTTTTAATCATGGCCACACAAGCGATCTGACGGGGAATAGTGGTGACGACGTGTATTTGTTAGAGTACTTGGCTGGTCCTTTGAATGCAGAAAAATATGTCCCATCAGAATGATGATTCGTTAAGTGCTGGGATTGGTGAAAAGTGACGTTTTTCTGGAACATAAGCTCGTGCGGTAAATGGTGTTACAGCAACGGGGAATGATATTGTATTGACGGAAAGTGGTGTTGCAGCAGCGGGGAATGACGACAAGTGGTGTTGCAGCAATAGGGAATGACGGAAAGTGGTGTTGCAGCAACGAGGAATGACGGCAAGTGGTGTTGCAGCAACAGGGAATGACGGAAAGTGGTGTTGCAGCAACGGGGAATAACGAAAAGTGGTGTTGCAGCAACAGGGAATGATGGAAAGTGGTGTTGCAACAATGGGGAATAACGAAAAGTGGTGTTGCAGCAATAGGGAATGATGGAAAGTGGTGTTGCAGCAACAGGGAATGACGGCAAGTGGTGTTGCAGCAACAGAATAATGATGTAAACTTGACTTATGATCCAAAAAGCGTTCCCAAGCTACAAAGTGATCCTTTTAGGATTTCCAGTCTCAGCCATCCTCCAAAAGTAAGATCTGCAAAACAACTAATTGTAACACAGAAGCCCCTTGGCAGGGATTATTATTTTAGAAATCTAATCTAAGAATAAATAAATGAACAGAAATTTAAGTGCCTTGAGGGGAGGCAAATTCCCCCAGAAAAACATAGTGTAGTTCTGCCATGCAGGTGGCTTTGAAATCCTCCTTAGAAACAGGCTGTTGATACGGACAGAGTCGGTATCCATTTACTAATAACGGTGTCCTATTATCATCAATCGTTAAAAGTCTGACTGTTCCATTTGGAAATACAACATCTATTTCATAAGGTCCTAGCCACGTTGTTCTCAATTTACCTTGGAAATTCTCGAAACGGGAGTCATACAGTAAAGCCCAGTTACCTTTCTGGAACTGCTTCTGCTTAATAGTTCTGTCATGCCATCTGGTTCTTTGTTGCTGAATCATGGTTGTTTGGTGGATGGCATCCAATATTTTCTCGTCTAGCTCTTGCAGCTGCTGCAACCTGGCTGTCTGTGCATCAGTCAAATCAAGGTTAACAGCTAAAGCAGTTCTCAAAGTTTTGATTTCAAACTCCAAAGGAAAAACAACATTTTTACCAAAAACTAACTCATAGGGTGAAAAGCCTGTGGTGTTCTTCCAAGTGGTTCTATAAGTCCAAATTGCTTCAGGCAGCTTTTGAAACCAGTCCCTCCCATTTTCCTTTATTTTTTTTGTTAGAATAGCTTCTATGACTTTGTTTGTGCTTTCCACCTGCCCATTTGACTTGGGGTGATAAGGTGTGGTCATTCTATGCTTAATATGGTATTTCTGCAATGTGTCTTTGAAGCCATGGGAATTAAAAGGAGGTCCTCCATCAATGACTAGCTCCCTAGGCAACCCATACCTAATGAAGATTTCTTCAAATAAAAATGTTAATACTGATTCCTCATTAGCTTTGATAAGTGCCTTGGCCTCTACCCACTTAGTCATGTAATCTGTACATACTAGTATGTAAATTCTTTGATTAGATGGAGGATTAATGGGACCTATAAAATCTATTGCCCATCTTTCAAATGGTTCAAGAATTACCTGGGGATTGAGTGGCATTTCATCCATGTGGTTAGGCTGGCCCATTCTTTGGCAGCTATCACAGGCCCTGACATATTTTTTTGCATCTTTGAAAATTGAGGGCCAGTAATATCCCATCCTGAGGACTTTGTGTGCTGTTCTTTTATCTGCGAAATGTCCTCCACAAGGTCCATCGTGGAAATATTTCAGTACATCATAAATCTGATCTTCACCAATGCATCTCCGGATCTCCTGATCGAGTCCTGTGTGAAACAGACATCCGCTTATCCAGCTGTACCTAGCGCTCTGCTGAATGATTTTCCTTTTTTCTCTGTGCAATTGGTGTGATGGTAATTTTCCTGCAACTAAGTAGTTGGCAATATCTGCGTACCAAGGTGAGTGGCCAGAGATTTCAAATAAATACTCATCGGGAAAAGAATCATCTACTGGAATATTTTCATTAGTTTTCAATCGAGAAAGAAAGTCAGCAACTACATTTTCTTTTCCTGGTCTATCTACAATTGTGATATCAAATTCCTGTAATAACAGTAACCATCTAGTGACTCGAGCATTTGTAACTGATTTATTCATTAAGTATTTAATGGCCGAGTGATCGGTATGCACAAAAGTAGTATAACCAGTGATGTAATGCCTAAATTTGTTGATAGCATAAATAACTGCTAGAAATTCTTTCTCAGTGACCGTGTAATTAAGTTCTGCGGGAGTCATGTTTTTACTAATGAAGTAAATGGCATAGGGAAGACCATTTTCTTCCTATCCCAAGACAACTCCAATAGCAGTGTCTGAGGCATCAGAGGATATGTGAAAGGGGAGTGCCCAATCTGGTCCTCTCAAAATAGGAGCTATGGACAACTGATGTTAAGCTGATCAAATGCTTTTTCACAGTCATCAGTCCACTTAAATTCAGCATTTTTCGTTAATAACGCAAACAGAGGGGAAGCTATCTTAGAAAAATCTTTTATAAATCTTCTGTAGTACCCTGCATGTCCTAAGAAACTCCTTACTTCTGTCTAGGCTTTAGGAATAGGGAGGGTCAAAATTACCTGTATTTTTGCAGGATCAACTTGAATTCCTAATAATGAAACAAAGTGGCCTAATACAATGCCTTCATTCATCATCATATGGCATTTCTCAGTACTTAAGGCAAGATGTGCTTCAATACACCGCTTAAGTACTTTTTCAAGATTCTGCAGAGCATCTTCAAAGGTTGTTTCATAAGGAGTAAATTCTTCCATAAAAATTTCTAAGGAATCATTTATCATATCAGAAAAGATACCTATGACCGCTCTCTGAAATGTTGCTGGGGCATTACATAGCCCAAATGGGAGAACCCTGTAAGCAAAGGTCCCCCAAGGGCTAGTAAAAGGGGTTTTATCCTAGTCCTGGGGTGCAATTCTTATCTGATTATATCCGCTAAATCCATCCAAAAAGGAAAAGAACTTCTTTCCAGCTAAGTTATCTAATACCTGATCAATGAATGGTAACGGGAAATGGTCCTTCTGGGTGGCCTTATTTAGGGCTCTATAGTCTACACATACTCGCAATTTCCCATTTTTCTTGGGTACTATTACTAGCGGAGAAACCCATTCACTATCGGATATGGGGTATATAAATCCTGCATTTAACAATTTTTGAAGCTCTTCTTTTAATATTTCCCTTAGATTAGGGTTCATCCTTCTTTGGGGTTGACAAACTGGCCGGGATCCTTCTTTAATATAAATACGGTGAGTGCACAGTTCAGGGGAAATCCCTTTCATGTCTGTATAATCCCAAGCGAATGCCTCTTTATTTTCTTTAAGTATCTTCATTAACTGTTGTTTTTGATCATCTGTTAGGTTAGGATTTATATTTAATGTTTTACCTAGTTCGATTTCTACTGTTATACTTTTGGAAGGACTGCCAGCTAATATCTGAGATAAGTTTTCAGTTTCAAGGTTGTTCTGGGATTCTGATTCTAGGATTGCAGTGAGGTGATTATGTATTTCTGAGCTAACCAAAGAAGGTTCAGAAATAAAGTTGCTGATTAATTCATCTTCGGTTGAGTCTTTGAGAGTTAAAGCTTGTCCGACAGTTAAAATAGGTTGGGTTTCCTCATCCTCATAGTCTACCCATATTGAATTATCGTTATTAATCATGAGTGTGGCATGA
>APFE031367745.1:10175-24058 GCA_000404065.3 Pinus taeda
TGACGTGTATTGAGTGCCTCCAGATGGTTCATGCATCCCTATGATAGAGGAACTTATCCCATCAAGAGAGGAACTACGCCATCCAAAAGAGGGAGTATCCCATTGATTTTGGACCTGAATAACTTCCTCTAGAATACTATAAATACAAGCATTGGGCCAGAGGAGGGGAGGTTGAAAACTGAACATTCCAAAGGGTAGATACTGTTGGAATTAGGACTTCCTTGTAGAAGCTTGTGAGGAGAGATTACCATCCATTCTTATTTCATTTGGAAGTGGGTGAGCTTGTCAAAGTAGAGGAAAACTCTTGCTGGACCCTGGGAGGAACTTGCACAACACTAAGGCTCATGTTTTAATGGTTTCTTTTGTTTCCTATTAATACAAATAAGTCCATTCTTCTCAATGATTTGTTGTTAATGAATTGTTTCATATACTCCTTGGTCTATATGTTGAATATGTTTTGTTTTATGATATATTAAGGTGTTATGTAATCGTTTGATTGTTAGTGTATGCAGGTTTCGAAGTGAAGGAGGAGCTCATCTGGATCAACGAGGCTAGACTACTACAACAGCGTTGGACTTCAGGTAGGATCGAAAACACTTGGTTTCTCGTATGATAATGCATGTTTAGAGTAGGATTGCTCTTAATTTTCTTGTTTGTCACTAGAAAGTCTTAGGCTTATAGGGAGGTTGGTTTTGTCCACAAGATTAACTCTTTCCTCATGACACCATCCATAAAGGAGAATATTTCACTGCTGGCACAATCATCAATAATTTGATCGATATAGGGGGTTGGATAATTTTCTTTAGGACAAGCTCCATTAATATCCCTATAATCAATACGTATTCTTATCATTACTTACTTTTTGTTAACAGGAACAATATTCTATACCCAATCCATTATGGGAATTGGATAAATGAAACCTGCTCGAAGTAATTTCTCAACTTCAGCTTTAATAGCACCAGCTTCTCTTGGATGTATCTGACGCAAACGTTGCTAGACAGGTTTAGCATTCAGGTAAGTTTGAATTTCATGGAAAACAATTGATGGATCGATTCCTGGCATTTCTTCATATGAAAAGGCAAACATGTCGCAAAATTCTTGAAATAGGGCTTTATAAGTTTGGATTTCCTCGTCCATACATGAAGAACCTATATGAATGTTTTCAATAATTCCAGGTTTCACTGAAATGTCAATAGGAATCGTTCGAGAAATATTTCCCAAATTCAACTTAGAATCATGATGTTGCAGTGGATTCTATGGTTCCTTGACATAATTAGTGGTAAAAATAGATGAGAAATCATTTTCAAAATGATCAAGCTTAGGTAAAAACGAAGATCGATGATGAAGATTTTCCCATGGTAAATCATCAACAGACAAAAGTTCACGAATCTGCTCATCAGTATGAATAGGTTTAGAAAATGTAGTTGACTTTGAGGTTGAGACTAGAAGTGACTCCCCATGGATCACATTCATTGGTTCGATTTCGGTTTAACAAGAGTCGGAAAACGACTATACAGTTGGATATGAAAATTCAAAGGGACTCAAAGCCATTACATCACCAAATGAGTCCACCTCAGAATTGGAAGGTATGATCCAAGGATAATCAAGAACAATAGTGTTCGATGAAATCATATAAATGGTTGCAAAAGAAGGCAATGCGTTAGGAGGAGGAAATGAAAAAGTTCCTAGTAAACCAGAATCTTTAACCAAACCTACCCCAACATCCTTATAAGGGATAGCCATTTTACCAACATGTTGAATACTATCAGAAGAGGTTGGGTTGGATGAAAAATAAGTCAACTGATCTATTATAACGATATTTCAATTATGAGGAAACTTAATAAGCCGAAATACTGATGAAACAACAACAGTCATAGCGTAAGACCAACTGCGACCCAATAGAAGGTTGTAATCTAGAGGGGCATCAACCACTTCCACATCTAGATTTACAGTTTTAACTTCAACCCTTATACGTAAATCCTACAAAATGCCATAAGGATGAAACCCTCAACCATCAAATGCCTTTAGAATCATCGGGGATTGATTGAGTGTCAGAGAACCAAGCAATCTCCAACATTGAATCGACATAATACACCTAGAAGCTCTCTCATCAATCACAGTTTGAAAGTAAGGTCTATTTTTGACTAACACTAGGATCTGGAAAGCCATTTGATGAGGTAGAGGTGTACTATTTTCTAAATCGAAGATTATAAGTTTGGGATCCTGAATATCAACAGCTCCTATAGCAGACAATAGCAATTTACGTTGTATTTGGCATGATTGCAGCACTTCCAAAGCCGACATTGCTGAAGGGGATATAGCTAAATCCTCAAAAATGTTATAGTTCTGAGTAGCTTTCGCATGTCGATTGAAAGCTAACTTCCGAAGTATACCTTTAGCAGGCGGTTTGATTACTATGTCTGGATTAGGTTTCTCGATCTGTAGCGGATCAAAACCAGAAGGAGTTGAAGTTCATGGGTTTGAATTAGAATGTTCTGCTTCCTTACCACCAATAGGATTCTTACTACCATAATCTTATGATTGCATCACAATCCTGACATGGGACATCATCATAATTGGTTCTCCTGAGGCATTTGAGGAAGAGCCTATCATCTTACTATCTTGACTAGGAAAAGGATCCTTCAAGAAAACAGGCATTTGGGAACCTTTGACGATTTTCGAAACCTCAGCTTGAGGTGGAAAATCTCTTGAAAAATTATCCTCGTCACAAATGAGAGAAGGATAGCGAGGTTTACGTTTCTCATCAGTAGATTCATTTTTATTTGGTTTCTCTTTTGTGTTTTGTTTATTTTTCTTCTTCCCCTTCTTTTTACGGCCGGATTTTGGTTTGGCTGTACATGATACTACGACATGAATATTAGCAGGAATTTTAGCGGAAGATTCTCCTGTCAGGAAATCTGGTAAATTTATAATAGGAGAAGAATTCTTTGCAAATTTCTTCTTACTCTTGGTACTAATTGAACCAATCATACCATCAATAGCGTGAGACCCTGAAGGAGCTGCAGTGATTTGATTTTGTTTGGGAAGATCAGGGATTTTTTTTGTAAAGTACCCAATTGCGTATAAATGAGGTCAAGGTACTGAGCTTGAGAAATTACTTGCTCTTCAGTAACTACTCCTGGATTAGCTACATCGTCAATGATTTTAAGTAATAATGATTTGAGAAACCATTCTGCTAAGATTTGATCCAGGATAAAAACTTTCACTAAACATCGTCGACGTCGCCATTCATGAATATGGTCTGAAATATATGTAGACATTGATTGTTTTAATGAAGTTAATAATTTCGTGCCATTCTCATATCTAACAGGAAACTGAAAATGAGTTAAGAATGAAGTGGCTAACTGACTAAAATTATAAAAAGAGCTTCGTGGAAACTCAATGTACCACTTGGTCGCAAGACTAATTAGAGTGCGTTGAGAAAGACGTAAGTGAATCGAATCATCTATAATGGAATTGGATGTACACCAGAGGTGATAAGTCATCACATGATTCAACAGATCTTCTCTCAGCTTACCCTCAAACATCAGGATATCACTGGGCAACTTATTAGGCATTGGTGGTCAGTACGGAAGATAGTAAGTTGGATCTTTCGTAAGGCGCGATAGATCAGGTAAATCCAAAGTTGCGATAAACGGTAACTGACAGTTGGGGTCTTGAAAACCTTGGATCACAAGACCACCTCTAGGAGGAGGATATCCAGGATAACCTGGAATTGGATTTGCATTAGGAATATTGTATCCTCCAAGAATACTAGGATTAACCAGACCAAACTGGGGTTGTTGAGGTTGAAGTTGCTGAGAAGTATACCTAGGGTACGGTTGATACTGATAAACTGGGTTTTGCACAGCAGGAACGTATTGATACTATCCCTGGTATGGTTGATAAGTGAGTTGTGGTTGAATTGTGACAACTATACTTGGACCAGATTGTCCTACAAGCATCTAAACCGAAGTTTGAATTGTAGGTCCACACTGTGCTAAAGAGGTCTCAGGAGTTGATGTAGGAACAATAGAAAGCGGAGCTGTCGATACTCTAGAAATAGGTGGGGTAGATTGAACAAAAGCTGCAGTAGTTGCAGTAGTCGTTTGAGGCGAAGTTCGAGGTGAACTAGGCCCAGACTCATGAACTACACTAGGCACAAAAGTTTGAATAGTAGGCTGGACAGGTTGCTGGGTCGAACCAGAAACCAAAGGTTGTCCAGGTTGAGATGACAACTGCACATTGGGTTGTAAAGTCGGTTGAGATGAATCCCACACCACATTCATTCCGGGGTATGGACCCATAAAAGGTTGAGCATATTGAGGACCTGTTGTGGTCACCAACAACCCCCCCTCTTTTGTTTGGTATTAGCAATAACACCAAGCAAATGGGGGACCCTTAGTAAAAAATTCAAAAAAAAATCCCCATGAACATTTTTTGTTTTTCCTTAGAATTTTATCGCAGCAAAGCAAAGGAAACACTTCTTTTGTGACCATAACAAACCACGAAGAAGTGATGCTAAATTCATCGCATCACATTTCCCATAAGCGCTCTTAAATGAAGAAGCTTAAGAAATCCCCGACGGCCGATGTGCGACGTCACATATTGCAGCAGCTGCATAGAGTAAGACACAATGACTAATATCTTCGATTTGCGATTTGCGATCTTTGATCCACAATCTGCGATCTGCGATCTGCGATGAGCGCGAATTTTTCTCAGCACAACATTCAAGGAAAGTTGTCCATTAATCAGAATTAAGCACGCGCCTGTAAAAAGGAAATTAATGATTGTACGAATGGCTGCTTTTTGTTTTTCGAAGAGTCAGTTCACTTTTAATTTCATGATTATACACACACAAGATCTGAAGCTTTCTTATCAATATTTATTTTCATTCACTCTTTTCCTTTACGCAAACTATAAAACAAGAGATAACATGGAGCAATTTTTAAAGGAAACTGTTACACAGTAAAATGTCACTGCCATCATGTCAGTCTCCCTACTGTGCTATGAAACTACATTCACCTAAGCTCATGCTCCTTGAAATGGCCAAAAACCCTCTTTGCCTAAGTTAAATGAATCATCGCATCTGTTAATTAAATAACCACGTTGACCGACGGAGGCTAGTGTAACTGTTGCGCTGCCAGCGCAGAAGCACACGTGTTTTCCGCGCTGGTCCGATTTTACGGACAGCGTGCCCTCCGTTCGTACCCTTGAGCGCTAACCAGACCTCCTCTATAGTTGATCTGCGATGCCAGTGCGCCAACCCAGTTTTGCACCCGCGCTGATCCTATTTGGGCGAATTTGTTCTAATAGCCAACCTTCCAGATCACTCCAGACTTGGTTGTTAGCATTGTTGAGGTCGCCATCCTTTGTCTGGCATGTCTATTCGAATGACCATCCACTTATCTTGGGGGAAAGCTCATCCTTTACCTATTCATAAAGACTCCTTCTCCTTTATAAGCCTCCTCCATTGCCCATGAGCAGCTAGTTTGGAACATATAGACTTTGATTGAGGAATTCTTAGTGCATTAGTGCTACTCTTTGTAGGCATTTGGTGTGTTGTGTGAGGATTGCTTTTGAGCTTGAGGAAGGCTATGAGCTTGTTGCGTTGTATGTGAGAGAGAGACCTCTTTGACTTGGGAGATCCACTTAAAAGGTGAATGCTTGGAAGACATGCTGGCTGGACCCTCTAGAGAAGGACTCAGCGTCAGGACTTCGGTTGTACATTACTCTATTTTCTGATTAATAAAGATAGATGACTACTCTTATGGTTCCATTTCCATTTGTCCTATGAATGATTAATGTAAATTGTATCCTTCCTGACTGATACATAGTTGTTTTTAGTAGGTTTTACGCTTGTGTTTTCTCTCTTTGCTTGTGCAGGTGTCCGTCCGCGAGGATAGTGGAGGACTGTGATCAGCTGGAGCAAAGGAGCGAGAGGATCATCTGTTCGACAAACATAGCGTTGGAACCCAAGTAGGTTTCTTTTACCCACTTGTTAATTACAACTAGGAACCTGCAGTGTAGCATTGTTTGATTGTTGCTAGACCCCCTTTGGGCTAGTAGGGATCGCCTCTATCTGTAGAGGGGATTTACCTCTCCAACAGAAACATCTAAGGAAAAGGGGAAAGCGCCAATGCTTGGAGAAAATAGAAGAAACCTCTTCAGAAGCTAGTGCCACATACGATAGGACTACAGATTCCAGAATATCACTCAGAAGATGCTAACGACTGATAGGTCATCTGAATCTCAGAATTAAAGGCACACAAAAGCAGCATCATTACAAATATACCTGAAGCTTACACGCCAGAAAAGCCCGGAATGAAGAACGAAGGCATTTTTCAATCCAGAGAATTTCTCGGAAAGTAAAGTCTTCTGACTCATCAAGTCGTTCGCAAAGACAGAAAACCAAAATAGCAAAAGCAGAGCTAGTTTGAGGGAAATTTGGGTTATTACCAAGTATACTCTCAGTCAGCGGGAGATTCTCTAAAATATCTAATAGTTTACCAAAAAGTGGTGCCAGCCCTCGTTACTTCTATTTTTATAGCACACACGAAAGGGAAAGGCAACCAACCGACTCTTCTTAGACGAACGCTGTACACTTACAGCGCTAAGGAGCAAATACAAAAATAGTTCAGAGTTATATTTAATTTTAGAAACAGCCTGCTTTATCAGAAGGACGGTCATTTGAAAACCGGATCCTAAATTTATGTAATCAAGATAATTAGTTAGCAGTATTTAAACCCTTCTCAGGCATTTAGAGAAGAGTCCGGAGATTTGTTAAAAACTCGTCCTCAGAACATGCACTTTTGCACCCTCGGAGGTGGTTTTGATGAATGGATGGATCAAGGTTTATTAATGTTTGCATCTGATATCTGCTACTGATGTTGCACTTCTGTAGTCTTAGTAGATGTTAGAACAAGGAGAGATAAATCATTGTTGCTTGAAGCTTATGAGTGGAACCAGTCATAAATGGTACTTTTATCTCTTGACTATTTCTGCTTATGTTCTTTAAGTGATTTATAGTTTCAGTGGTTTATATATCATTATATGAATGTATGGGTTATCATTTGGTACTTTTGTACGGTGGAGTCATATTGTTTGTATCTGACATATGAATAACTTACTATGCGATATGCTGTTCACAACTGTTTTGTCTAACTTCTTATGCAAAATAGTTTATCTTTAATGATTTCTATTCTTATGATAGCTGAATGATCTTTATTACCAGTTATTGTTCGAAATCTTTTTAGATCGCATAATAAGAGATATATACCCTGGGTTAGTGTAGATTAGATGTGTTGATTCTCACTAGATTACAATAGCATAGAGTTAGTTTAAAGAGTCTGAATTAGATTAGCTTTAAATTCCTCTTAGATCATCATAGTTCAAACTCTACACACACACACACACACAACTAAGGTCGGGAAACTGGTCCCGTTATCCCCAGTCGGACCCGCTATACCAAACAGATAAGGAGCTTCCAACCAAGGTCCGGACCGGGTGGGTATCCCCCTTGTTGTCGACTTGATTTTTGGGGCTTCAACACCTCCATAGGTATTCTCTAAAGCATGACAAGTAGGAGAAGAGTGGCATGCTATATCAAGGGAAAGAGGAAACGAGTAAGGAACCAAGCGTAAGATACAAGTGGTCCTCTTTGCTTCTCTCTTATCTATCATACATAAAGGAAATATTGAAGTGCTTTGAATTTTTTGTTTCTAATATAGCTACCCATCTTAGTGGGACTAGAAAATTGAAAAGACACTATTTTCCCAAAAAAAAAATGGCGACTCTGCTAGGGAGCGAGTATTTTGTTTGTTTGTTACTGTTGTTTGCTTTATAAACTATAGACGGAGCCTGAAGTTAAGCCAACTAGCCTTCGAACTGCTCTTGCTATGCAAGTGCAAAGTAGATCAACGCTGCTTCAGTCAATCTCTGGGTTGGTTTATGAACTGAACATCTAACTTGCAAACATCCTAAGTGCCCTTGTGGTAGCTCAATAACCTCATAAGATCATACCCCTATACTTTGTTTTTACTGTCTATCATAGCTCAGCCTAAATCATTGAACTTAGCTACAAATTTTGAGAAAAAACCAAGCTCAGTTTCGTTCCCTAGTCCATCACATTGTCTGTAACTGGCAGCCTAGATGCATCACACCTCCCATGTGTTGCAGGTGAGATGCATCCCTGTTTCCCTCAAGGACAGGTGCGATGACTGAATGATACTATTTCCCTCTCTGAAATTTGGTTTTTTCTTCCTTGTTTTCAGCTCTATTCAGTAGTTTTGCTGCTTATGATCAGTATATCATTGCTGAAGTCATCTTCCTTTACATTATTCAACCTCCATTGATCAGGATTTGTGAATGTTGTTTTATGTCTTTTTCATTATTTACATTCCTCTTTTGTCAAAATTAGCCTAATTGAACTGTCATTTTTGATGAAAAGAAGTGTCGTAACTGTCATTTTGAGTCGAAAAGAAGAGTGTCATAAAGTCTACCTCTTCTAGATAGTCGAAAGGAGTTTTCCATATAGAATTGAAAGTGTCGTCTTAGTCTTCCTTTCGTTCTGAAAAGAAATCGTTAAAGTGTCGCTTTGAAGAAAATAGTTCGGATCTGTACTTAGTTTTCTTTTTGGCATTCTCACATCAAGGAAATAGAAAAACAAATACATGCATGTGCATTTGCATTTAGACTGCATGCGAAAAATGATTTAGGAAAAGTGCATTTAGTGTGTGCTCTCTGCTCTCTGTTGAAAGAAATGTACTCTTCTTTCCTTAGTAACTAGGATTTTCATTGCTAAAAGAAAACACACGACTGTTTATCATTTTAGATTGCATATTTAGGAATTTTACATCTACATCACGCGGTGAACCTTGAAAGGAAAACTTCTAAAAAGATCAACTCTAAAATAAACCTCAATGAACATAAAAATGCTTTGGAACCTAAAATAACACATCTAGAGGTCTAGGCTAGAGACGTATTCGGACATTCTAAAACCTGGTAACTATCGTTTTCATCGAAGGTTGGGTGATTCCTCCTCTTTGATTTCACAAGTGCCAGTACGGACTTGTGCTCCCCGTAACGTCGATTATATATTGGGATACCACAATACGCTGATATCCTTTATCCTTAGGAAGCCGTGTTTGCCACCCTATCGATCGCAATGCACTGAACACAACATTCAGGAAGATTGACTGTTGTACGTAAAATCCTTGGTAATTTCTCTTTAATTTACCACCAAGATGTATATTGCAGTTTTGTGATTGGTTTGGTAATCCCTTTGTCTCGATTTACAGAGTAGTCACTTTTGTTCCTTTTCGACTCCTTAAAAGAAAAGGTCCATCTGAGCACTTGTCACTTCAAGCTCATTAAAAATCGAAGGTGACTAGAGTCATCTTTAGCTTTTTCTTAACTCTTAAAAATTGGAAAAGCAAAGTTGTGTCAAAGCGTCATAAAATTTATTTAATTCGGAATAACATCCTTGTTCCTTCATTGATATTAGGTTGAGGTAATGGAATCTACCAACCAAGGGTTTCCCCTTGGGGGGAATACTAGTCCTTTCTCCTCTTGGGGAGATATTGGTGCTCCATATATGGCTACATTGTCCCTTCCAAGAATCACAATTGGCCTACAGGAATGTCTATACTCAACCTTTGTCATTCAAAACACCGTAATTCCTCAGTGATTGTATTAACAACTTGATGATACTGGAGTTGCTCCATGACCTTCTACTTCGTTTGTTTCTCCCTCTCCTTCCTCTTCACTTGGTGAAACTAGTGATACTAAAAATCAAGTAACTAAGAAGAAGAAGAAAAAGAAGGAGAAGAAGAAGAAGAAGTCAGTCAAGCAAGGGGGCAACCATGCATCATCCGGTGTGTTATCACTGACAAAATTTCAAAAAAAAAAGGGTAAGATCAAGAGAGTTGAAATTTTGACTTGAAGCTGTGTTTTTAAAAAATCACACAACAATTTCGTAGCGCGCTACAAAACTGCTGTAGCTGCACATTATGCTTTCATGGACCAATGTTAGAGGTTAAATTATGCAATGAAGAAGTCAGAGTTTCTTAGTCGAGGGCAGGTTGAGCATGTTAGGGCAAATAGGAACTTACTTGCAGAAACATGGATTTATCTTATATGGTCCAAATATTCTGTCTTCATTCATGAATTCAAAATATAAGTATTATGCAAGAAGGATAAAACTGTTCATCAGTGTAAAAGATTGATTTTAGCTATGGATGCTGCATTTGGGATGGAATATTTGCATGGAAACGGCGTAGTCCATTTTGATTTGAAGTATGAAAGTCTTCTTGTTAATATGAGAGATCCACATCGACCAGTTTGTAAGATTGATGATATGGACTTGTCAAAGGTAAAGCATCGAGAAATGCACCACCTAGGCTTGATTATGATAGAGACAAAAAGTTCTCAAAGTCTTTCAAAGACTCCAAAACAATCTCGTGCCAGGACCCACTAATGGATTCCTCTGTATTTCACCAACGGCACACAAAAAAAAAACTTAAGGATTCGCCATGAGGTTCCACGGTTGGTCCTCCAAAATCCGTGGCAGCTGACAAATGCAACCAAGTATTTTCTCCTTAAAAGGTGTCCACGATGGCTTAAAGGATGGGACAGCTGGTACCCGAATAGAAGAGGAATTAATACAAAGAGAACAGACGCAAAGGGAGGCTATGTCTCATGCAATGTTTCTTTTCCAACATTTGAAACGCGTGGCAGAGCAATTGAGGGAGGCAGACGGTAGAAAGGGACTTCTTTGTACAGAGACATTACAGAGACGCAAAAGTCTTCATTATTAATTATTTTTCATGGCGGTCGCGCCAGATCCATGTAGATGCAAACCCCTCTTTAATGATGCCCAGGGACGACGAAAAAAGTCTAAAGAATCCTGAGCATTTTCGACTTAAATTAAGGGAAAGCAGTGCTTCAGCCAAATTCTGCGAGATGATGCATCAAAAGAGCTCGAGGAAAAACTGTTCAAGTTTGTTGTTTCAATGGGATCTGCTCGCTCAGGTGTTCTTGGAGAAGCTAAAATAAACTTGGGTGACTACGTGAGTTCAAAGTTTCCAGTTTCTATTTCTCTGCCACTAAAGAAGTGCAATCATGGGACTATTTTGAGTGTCAAAATTCAGTGCCTTAATCCAAGAGCAGGATCCAGAAAGTTGAACGACGTAAAGAAGGTGCCATTGAATAGGATGATCAGAATTCTGTTTCAGATGATACCGATAATAGATCTGAAGGTTCTGATCATATACTTGCTGGCAGTGTTGGATCCTCATCTGGCAGTCACTTGGGTTATGGTTTTCAACAGACAAAGGATGGAGCTTCTTCACCTGCAACTTCACGGCATAGCTCGGACTCGGCAGAGTTTTTATCATCTGGAAGCAGTACAGCAAATAGCTTACCCAGACAACAAGATTCAAATAGCTCTCGAGATGGCAGTGTACCAAATAGGACAGGAAATGGCCAAGATTCCTCTAAATCAAGCCCTTCATCTTTCAATGGAATGGGTACTGGTGCAATGGTTAACCTCCAAAAATAGTTGCAGGAGCGATCAACTCAAGGTTCTCAAGGGAGCATAGAAAATGTTAACAGGGGCATGCATCCAACAGCTTTTATGAGAGGCAATGACCATTCTAAAGGTTCCTTGGAAGCTGCCGAGGCCACAATTCAGGAACTCCGTAAAGAAGCAATGATGTGGGAAAGGAATGCGCGGAAGTCAGGTGCAGAGGTGGATACTTTGAAGCATCAATTTGCTGAACAGACAAAGCAATACTCTGATTTGAAGATGGAATTTTATGCAGCACGATCAGAAAAGGACAGCTTAAGGTCAGAACTTGAGCAGTTGAAATCAGTTGTTGAGGATTCCACAGAAAGAGAACATTCTCTGGGAAAGGCAAGATCTGAAGCAGATGATGCCAAGCGTATGGTCAATGAATTGCAGGATCAAATAGAACACATGAAACAATCCAACACTGAACTAGATATACAATTGAGAAAGACACGAGAGTAAAACATGGAGTTGGTTTCCGTTCTCCAGGAGCTAGAGGAGACAATTGAGCAGAAAAATGTAGAAATAGATAAGTTTTCTGAAGAAAGGGAAAAACTTTATGATTTGGAAGCTTTAAGACAAGAATTAGAGAGGATGAAACTGCAAAGAGAATCAGAAGTGAAACCCTATCTTGCTGATGCTGAAAGGGATAGCCTTAACAAAGAAGTTGAACAGCTGAGATCAGCCTTGCAAGTCTACAAGGAAAGCCATAGCATTGCAGAGACTGTCAATTGGGAAGCAGCAGTCAGTCAAGTTCAGTTGGAAAAAGCGAGCACAGTGGAATGTTTACAAAATGAGGTGCAGCGCCTTACAGAGCAGATGTCATCAACATATGATGAGAAAGAGAGTATGGCCACTAAGGCTCTTATTGAAGCATCAAAACTTCGAGCAGAAAAGGTGAAATTGGAAGATGCTCTTAAGAAAATTCAAGTGAAAGTTAGACACTGTGAAATGGAGCTTGCATCTGTGAGGCAGGACAATGAAAGTAAGGTGCAGCTGTTGATTCATCAACTCAATGCTTCCAAAATAAAGGAAGAAGAGATGAATGTTAGGCTAGAGGATATGAAGCTGGTGGAAAGGATTCTGTAAGGGTTTGGTCATTAGCCTCTCGTGGAGAATGCATTCATGAAATCAGCTGTAATGGTAACAAGTTCCATTCTTGTGTCTTCCATCCAAAATACTCGTCACTGTTGGTCATTGGCTGTTACCAGTCTTTGGAATTATGGAATATGGCAGAGAACAAAAGCATGACTCTTCCTGCTCATGAAGGTCCCATTGCAGGGTTAGCTCAGTCTCCTGCAACTGAAATGGTTGCATCTGCAAGTCATGACAAATGCGTGAAGCTATGGAAATAATATGATAGTAGCATACAGACTTGGTACTCAAGGTTTTTGGCAATGGTAGCTGTATCAATTCTGATTAAGATATTAAAAGACGAGACATATCTGATACTCCTTTTTCAGGAAATGAAATTGAGGATAAGGTATACAAACAGAGTAGAGTCTTGGCTATAAAGGATAAGACACAAACTGAACATGAGAGAACTATCGACCAAGACAGTCAAACTTGTAATCAGCTTCCTGTTGAAGTGTGCCTCTGCTAAATGTTTCAAGAACAGTTTAGGAATTTCAGAAAATGGAAGACTGTGTTTTTCTTTTAAGTTACACAGCAGTTTCGTAGCGCGCTACGAAACTGCTGTAGGTAATGATTTTAAATGCAGAACAGATAGTTTGAGTTTGATTATCATGAGCGGGAAGTTATTTTTGAAAAGAGAGACACTTGTCCGTCAATCCAGCCTACACCACATCAGCAACATGGCAGCGTTATATATTCTTGGGTTATCAAAGACTTAAAGTACCTATTGTTGCATACTTGGTGATGGAGAACCAGAACCAAAAGTTTAGGGATATTTTCAGCCAACAGGGAGCGGATCAAAGTCTTCAGCATCCAAAGCAAACATGGAAGATTAATTGCTCATCCCATGCCTTCTCAGCCACTATAGAAAGGATACAGGTGTCAAAGCTCAAGAAGGAATCATGCACACGAGGAGATAGAATTAGAGTTTTAATATGATTAGGACTCTGTGTATTTACAGCACAATACCTTTGTATTTAATAAGTTTGTTTAGATATAGATAAGGTAATTAATGATAGGATATCGAGCTCCCCTCATGCTGGAGGAGGAGACTCAAGGTAGTCTAACTTTGTTTTCTTATATATAGGAAAAACTCTGATGTAAAGAGGGTTGGATACTTATGCAAAAGACAGAGTTTTTATTGGTTTATGTGTAAAGCTTTTTACAGTAATAGAAAGAC
>APFE031367750.1:0-11384 GCA_000404065.3 Pinus taeda
TTAGACATATGGATCATGCCTATGGATTGTAGGTTGCTGTTTATGGATGATTGATCAAGTTGGGAAAAATAGATGGAATTCTATTTTTAGATCACAGCGGAGTGACTGCTCAGTCTAAATATAGAACAGTCAAATATTATTAGCTCATAATAATATTTGGACTATAAACTGTCTTATTCTCTTGGAGCACTTCAGTTCGAGCTACGGATGTGGCACATGAAATTGCATGAAGGAAATACGTGGTTCTTATGGGTTAGTTGAATATTTGCATGCATGACTTCAGTTAGAACTCAAGTGAGTTGAGTTTAGTGGACTGGAGTTGCAGTTGATGGAGTTGTGTTCAGTTTAGCTTTGTTAAACTGGTTGTATTTAGTCTAACTGGCAAATAGACTAGAGATGAGTTGGGTGAATTAGTTATTAATTAATTCACAAGTTATTAACTCATAATACAACTAATGAATACATCAGTTAACTCAGTTGCATGTCAGTGCATGTTCAGTTCAGCAGGGACAGGTGTTAGAGAATCAGATTGCTATCAGTTGTGACTATAGTTGTGCATCAGATCTTGCACAATCAAGGGATTGAGTATGCCAATGAGTTTGCCCACATATTTGCCCACATTGTAGCTTGTGCTCACATGATTTTTCCAAGTAAATACGTGGTTTCCTTGGAATTATCATCAGTTCTTCTTGCAGGATTGAGCAGAGGAGGTAGGCAAGCAGCGGAGGAGATTTGAGCCAGAGATTGATTCAGATCTGAGCTGTATTGTGTGTAACAGAGGTGGAGATACTTGTGAGAAGTATTATGCCGTGTAATGTTACATGACTCAATCATTAATATACAGATAGTTGGGGTTTTTAGCGAGATGCTTTCCCCGGGATACATACTGTGTTAATGCGTGAATGCTCTTGATGTTTTATTGTTATTGATGCTGCTATATTGATGATCAACGTAGAGGAGCTTATGTATTGTGTATGTTTTCCACAATAGTACATGATCAGGATAATCTCCATTGAATATGTGTTAAATTATTCAAAATTTCAACACTCTCGAGAACCTGTTGGAAAATGTGGTTTGCAAACAGGGACTGATGGTATATCTCGTGAAGATTGCAATGATTCTGAATTTGGAAGTGTCGCAAAGTGTGAAACAACTGTGCACTACCCTGGGACATACGGGGTACTATAGGAAGTTCATCAAAAGCTATGCCTAGATCACCGCACCGATGGAAAAGCTATTGAAAAAAGATGTCACGTTCTACTGGAAAAAAGACTGTAAGAAAAGCCTGGATGTATTGAAAGAAAAGATGGTCACTGCGCCGATCGTGGTCTTCCCAAACTGGGACAAGGCATTTCATGTCCATGTTGACGCATTGTGTATAGCACTAGGAGTGGTACTAACACAAGATGGTGGTGAGGGCTTCAACCACCCTATCACATTTGTGAGTCACAGATTGTCTAAAGAAGAAAAGAGCTATTCCACCACCAAATGCACTAGACTGGCTATGGTGTATGCGCTCCAGAAATATCGACACTGCTTTCTAAGGGGAAAATTCAAAATGTATATAGATCATTCCATGTTGAAATACTTGGTCAATAAGCCTATGTTAGGGGGGCGCATATGTAGATGGATTTTATTGTTCCAAGAATATGATTTTGAAGTTGTTGTGAAACCTGGATGATTGAACACAGGACTAGATCACCTATTGCGCATTGAGACATGAGAGGAACCTACTAGTCTGGAGGAAGGATTACCTAATGCACTGCTCTTTGCTATGTGTGTAGTAGATGGAGATTTTGAATATATAATCCACTTTCTTACCACTGGAATTGCGTTGAAAGAGTAATCCATATAGAAGAATAAAGAACTAGTGGTGCGCGTGGAAGATTTCTTTGTCAATGTGGGGCACCTATATATGATGGGCAATGATGAGATACTATGAAGGTATGTACCTCAATTTGAAAGAAGCCATATCCTCATGGATGCGCATGGGGGAGCTGCGGGAGGACATTATGTAGGGAGAGCGACCACGGAGAAGAATCTCCGCGCAAGGTTGTGGTGACTGACCCTTCATCAGGATTCAAAACCACATTGCAATGCCTGTGATGGATGTCAAAGAATAGGTAAACCATTGTGGAGGGACGAGATGCCTTTCAATCTGCAACTGTCACTGCAGCCCTTTGAAAAGTGGGTGATTGACTTCATAGGAACTATAAAACATTAAGGGAAAAGGGGCACTAGATATATTATCACTATGACAGAGTACCTGACTCATTGGGTAGAATCGCAACTGGTAAAAGATTGCATGGCCGGTAACAGAAGAGTTTCAAGTGTATCTTCAGAAAAGCACACCGTATCACCCACAAGCTAATGGGACAGTAGAGTCATTTAACAAAGTATTGGAGACTACGCTGACCAAAGTATGCAACGCAAAATGAAGTGATTGGGACCTATGTGTACCTACAATATCATGGGCTTATAGGATGACATGCAAGAAACTAACCAGGCAGACACCTTTCTGGCTAATCTATGGAGTGGAAGCCGTAATTATGATGGAATACATCATGCCTAGTCTATGCATAGTAGTGCTTCTAGATGTGATGGACCGCGGAGCCCTAGAGGAAAGACTCGTGTAGTTGGAGGAACTTGAGGAAGAATGATTTATGGTTGGCTTTCACCAAAAGGTACAAAAACAGTGCGAAAAGGCCTGGCACGTTCTACATATTAAGTTGTGCAACTTCAAGGTGAATGATTTGGTGTTACTGTATGATAGTAAGTTTGATAAATTCCCGGGAAAATTTAGAATGTATTGGCCAGGACTATATGTTATTAAGGAGGTCATAGATGGAGGCGCGATGCAGTTGGTAGAGTTAAATGGATAACCTTTCCCAGGAAGAGTGAATGGTAGCTAGTTGAAGTCATATACGGGTGGCCTGACTATCTGACTAACCCACCAAAGTAAAGTCTTAGCACTCCGGGTAGTTGAAAGGAGGCGTGGGACTATAAATAGATGCAGGGAACGAAGGAGCAAATAAAAGGAAGCAATTTATTTACAACAGTCTCTTAACAGCATGTGCAGGAGATACAGTAGGCAGCTACTCAGTGCACTGCTAATCTTGCAGTAGTTCAGATAGAGTTGGGAGGTCTCTACATGAAGATCTCGGCACTGACAGATTGACTCGAGGGCGAGTCATGATGTTTGTGTTGGGGACCTGTTGGGTGCAGGATCCCCGAAGGGAAGTTTTGGGGCTTAAAGCCCATATTCTGTGCAAATTCGATGTAAATACTCTGGGTTTTGTGAGTGCGGAGTTCGAAGATTGTAAATGAGTCATAGGGTTGTTCGCCCTCATTTTTGTAATGTAATGTCAGCTTTAGATATCTACCCATGGTTTGTAGACCATGGGATTGTATAAATAGAGTGAAGCTCTAAGTTGTAAAGAGAAGAAGTAAGTCAGTAAGATCTAATGATTGAGAATTGAGTCTTATCTAAGACTAGAGCTGAGTCTTTGGGTCGTAGAGTAGGAGAAGGCTCTGTAGAGGCCTAGTAGTCCACAGCTAAGTGCTCGGACCCCTGTAGTTGAGTGCGCAGGGTGGGTTGAGTCTATAATCTTTGGAGAAGTAATAAAGAGAAGTTTTACATCATTTATGTGTATCTTTTTCCTATTTTGTGCATTGAATGTATCAGATATAAATTGCATTTCTATTGTTTATATGATGCGCGAACTTATATGAATGTGTTGATAAAGTGAATATAAGATAAAGTCTCTATTTACGCGAAGATAACTAACTGTTATAAGAAGATAAATAAGCTACATGGTGTAACTTGGGGAAGTAGCGTAGATTGCTACTAGGTAGTGCGAAATCACCTTAGCCCCTGATTAGGGTTGCACGAAGTTGATTGTAATAGATTATGAAGGCCTTGCAGGTTAGGATAGTGTGCAAAGTGACCTGCGCAAAGGTATTTACAATTTCACTAAACTGACCCCTCATACATATCAAGGGTGTGGAAACATGGTTCTAGCATCCCCCCATACTACTTCAGGTGAGACTTCAGTCTGTGTTCCATAAGATTTTGCCAAAAGGGCAAGTAGTAGAGAGATTTGGTTGGCTAATTACCTCCAAACCTAGGTCAGACCCCCTCAAGACAACAAATGGTTCCATTTCTAGGACTGGAATCTGCATAGAGATGTTTGATTTTGTATCAGTGGAATCCAACTAAGAAGGAAATTGAAGGTTGGTTGGACAGAAGAATTCACGATTTCATGATGCAGGAGAACAATAATCCGCGAGTGACAAAAGAAGAGAGGTTAGACTGCTACCTGTACACAAATATCCATGAAATCATCTTCGCATCTTTCCCTACTAAGTTTTACTAGTGGATCGCGAAGCTAGCAGATAGCCAAGGAAGGTGGAAACTCGATAATCCTATTGTGTGGACCCTAGAGTTGGTGCACAAATTGGAAGCATCAGAGGATAAGGTTGCACGTGCTATTGATCACTGGCTCGATCGAATTATAGGAGGATTCATTATTGAGTTTGTGGTAGATACTTCAATTAGCTATAGCGAAGCAGAGCGGTGCTTTCTCAATGGACCATGAGGTAAGTACGTAAAGTCTCTGAATACTTGGATTAAAATTATATTGTGTGAGAAGAGGGTTATGTAATTACCTTGATGTCTGGAGCTACACAAAGTGGAAAAACCTACAAAAACGAAGGAAGTAAGGGACAAGAGAATAGCGCTTTGATTTCACCTCCGCGAAGGGACGAGGAAGAACTCGTGAAGGTCTCTCCATGAAGTACGATCCATTTGATAAGGCATAGAATTTAGCACCTACTACCCCCACCCACACCACTAGTTTCACCGCCTTCACCTCCATCTTCACCCATACCACCTCCGCTACCACTGCGAGTCAATATGGAAGGCGCGATAAAGTTGCCTGTGTTCAAGGGAGTAGGAAATGAATATCTGAACCAATTTTGATTCGTGATAAGAGCCATATGGGAAGCACAAGGTGTTACCAATGATAATATAAAGAAAACGATGCTAGTTAGTTCTCTGCAGGATTGTGTGTTGACCTAGTATATTAAATATTCTAATGACAATCTGAATGTAGGAATCGCGAATATCCAAATTGCACTAAACGGAGAATTTGGCAAGTTGAAGTCAAAAGCATAGCTTATCATTGGATTCAAAGAGATCACAATGCTACTAGGTGAGACTCCATGTGAGCTAGACCAAAGACTAAAGTGTATGATTCACGAAGCTAATATGACTTTGACGGATGGACAACAACACGAATGGTTTGTAGCCTCATTAATGTCACATTTGACGAGCGCGATATTGCAAGAGAGGTAGTAGAAGCCTTGGAGATGGAGATGAGGCTACATGAAACTCCCATGTAGGATTCTAACTTAGGAGTTCAGTAGATCCATGCGCAATTGAAAAACTTATGTCTTGAGATGCAAACTCTGAAATAGGATACGATAACCCGACCAGAAGTGCGCGAAGAGGTGTGATGCATAAAATTCAAGGGTCAGGGTCATGATAAAAACCACTACCATGTGTTTGTGAATTACCTCATGGGAGGAGGACAAATGCTGTTAAGGTTGGAAGTGTAAGCAAGACCTAGCGCAACACCTGTTTTGTGGTGCGTCATTTGTCAAATAGGAGGAAATCATGCTATGAACAACTGCCATTTGTTACAAAATTACATGCACAATTCACAACAATTATTCTATAACTTTGGTAGGATAGTGGGACATGATGAGTGCACTTGTAGAATCTATGAGCTGATGATGGATAGAACTCCCACCTATAGAGTTGAGGCCGAAACACGACCCCTAGACCTGAACGCAGGAGTGGTACGAACCGAATTTCAGGGGCGTGGATGAGGCTAAGGTGGAGGAGGACATGGAAGAGGTCATGAATAGCTGATATGCTACAAATGGGAAGGGCCAAGACATTAATTTCATGATTGTATGAATCCAACACACCCATCATGTCTGTATTGTACCTTGTTTTATCATGAAATAGAGGATTGTCCTATGTTGGTAGCCAGGATATGCGACAAGAGAGTGCTACCACCTCCCCTAACTTAGAACCTGTAGATGATGAGGTCTGAGCCACACGAGGAAGATCCAAATGTGAACATTGTGATCTGAAGTGGAATTGTAACAGGAGATGATAAAGGAAAACAACACAAAGATAGTACTTGGGTTTGCAAGGCTCTGACGAAAGAAGCAGAGTTTTGTTTGGACCGCGCTAAGGAAACCTTCATGGAAGCTAAGAAGTGCTTCGCTAATGCCTCCACTTAAGGAAGAAAAGATAGACTGGAGCTAGAAATGGACCCATCTATTCTTATGGTGTTCTTGGAAACATGCATGAAGCTATTGCGCGATAGTAAGGCTATAAAAGGATTACAGGAACTCATTAATAGATTCGTTGGGACCACACCAAGAGAACCGCACGTAGTCAGGAAGATTGGAAAGCATGCGACAAGGATGGGGAGAGAAATGAGGCTAACCACGGAGATTCGAGAATATGAGATGGAACAAGTAATTCTGGATTTAGGATCAGACGTGAACGTTCTGCCTAAGTAGTCATGGGAGCGCATGGGGATGCCTACGCTGCAATGGTCGCCTATTCAGTTGCAAATGGTGAACCAAGAGAAGATAATGCCCATGGGACGATTGCAGGGAATCACTGCGGATATTGAGGGAGCAAGTGCACTATAAGACTTTGAAGTGATAGATATTGTTGATGACAACAATCCCTACCCCGCAGTCTTAGTAGTTGATTGGGCCACTAACATGAATGGGGTGATTAATATAAAGAAGCACAAGATGATTTTTGAGAAGAAGTTTTTGTGTGTAGTTATACCCTTGGACCGTGCGGAAGGATTGTGTTATATAGACCCGGTGCACGACTATGAAAGTGATGACAATTTGGACTGTATCTATAAGATAACCATGTGAGAGAAAGACTGGGTAAATCCCACCATGGATGGATGAATTTCATGGGGGTGCAAAATCTCCTGCACTTCAAATTTGGATGAGGAAATAGAACGATGGCAGAACCGGTTACACGAGGTAACCTCGCTTAACCGTAACATGATGACAAGGTCACTATGTTGTGTATCGACAGAAGTGAGGGATCTTCCACCTTATGATGGGTTAGGTGAGGTAGATACTTTCCTAGATAAGTTAGAATAGAGGTGCTAGAAGAGCAGCATTTCCAAGCCTTGAATTGGGTACTGCGCACTACGCTTGGAAGGTGGTGGGGTACGCACAAAGAGAGCTTTAAGGACTGGTGTGAATGCAGGAGAATGATGTGCACACTGTTTGGGAAGTCTAAGATGTGACTAGCAGACAAGTATGATGGACAGGATGATCCATGCGCGCACCTGGCAAAGTGGACAAAGGTCTATGGAGAAAAGCCACAACCTGAGTGGGTGCACCTGTTCTGTCATGCCCTAGATGTTATACCCATGAATTGGTATATAGAGACAGAGCACCACCATGGGACAAGTGAATGGGATATCCTATGTGAAGGGTTCATGATGACCTTCAGTTTTGAGTATAGATGGTGGGACAAAGTTGATGAAGTGCTACAAGAGGTAAAGGCAACTATCTTTAGGATACCATAGGAGCCACTAGAATTGATTCAGCTTGAATGGCCTACTCAGCTGAGCTACGTGCTGGAATGTTATAATGTAAGCGCTAAAGAAGAAGACAAAGATCCGAGGAAAATTAACATTCCAGAAATAGAAGGCCATCACGAGGTTCAATGACAACAAATTGAGAACCCTGACATCACCACACCAATAAAAATGAAGTGGGAGTACACTGGTACAGAGGAAAAACCTAAGTTTGCAATGCTTAGTGACTACTGAGATGATGCAACAGTGGATAAGGTCACTAAGTTACTCTGCGAGTACTAGGACTTATTCCCGACCAAGTTTACGGATTTAAAGGGAATCATTGGAGATTTAGGAATGATGAGGATCACATTAAAACCCGATGTGAAGGCAGTTAAGAAAAGTCCTTAGTGCTTAAATATGAAGTAAAATGAGAAGGTCTGCATAGAACCAAACAAAATGCTCACAACAGGAATCATTGAGCTAGTAAAAGAATCTGATTGGGTAATTCCAATGGTGGTGTAGGTAAAGAATCAGAAGGATGAGATAAGAATATGCATGGATCTCAGAAAATTGAATGATGCTTGTGTGCATGATCCATTGCCAACTCCATTCATAGATGAGGTGGTGGACAATGTTGGTAGGCAAGAAGCATATTCTTTCACTGAAGGCTTCTTAGGGTACTGCCAAATCAAAATCATGCCGAAAGATAGGAGCAAGACAACCTTAGCGACTAAGTGGGGCTGCTTTCAATACACTGTCATGCCATTTGGGTTGAAGAACATGCCAGACATCTTTTCAAATGTGGTTGTCGCAACATTTAAGGAATATATTCACAAGTTCTTAGAATCTTATTTTGATTATTGGACTGTATTTGGGCTAGTTAAACACCATGTAGAGAGCTTACGCTTGACGTTGGATACTTGCCAAATATACCAAATCGCGCTTAACCTCAAGAAGTATACATTCCTCGTTCCTTTTGGGAACCTATTGGGAGATGTGGTTTGCAGATAGGGATTGATGGCAGATCCTATGATGGTTGCGGTAATTCTAAATTTGGAAGCACTGGGAAGTGTGAAATAGTTGCACGCTACCTTGGGTAATACGGGGTACTATAGGAAGTTCATCAAAAGCTATGCCTAGATCATCATGTCGATGGAAAAGCTGTTGAAAAAATATGTCACGTTCTGTTGGAACAATGACTGTAAAAAAACCTGGATGTATTGAAAGAAAAGATGGTCACTGCTAGTCTTCTCGTATTGGGACAAGGAGTTTCATGTCCATGTTGACAGATTGTGTATAACACTGGGAGTAGTACTGACACAAGATGGTGGCGAGGGCTTGGACAACCCTATCACATTTGTGAGTCATAAATTGTCTAAAGCAGAAAATAACTATTCCAACACTGAATGCAAGGGACTGGCTATGGTGTATGCACTCGAGAAATATCGAAGCTACTTGCTAGGGGAACACTTCAAAATGTATAAAAATCATTTCACACTAAAATACTTGGCCAATAAGCCTATATTGGGGGGGCGCATATGCAGATGACTTTTATTGTTCCAAGAATATGATTTTGAAGTTGTTGTGAAACCTGGACAATTGAACGCAGGGCCGAATCACTTGTCGCAAATTGAGACATGAGAGGAGCCTACTAGTCTGTAGGAAGGATTACTTGACGCACAGCTCTTTGTTATGCGTGTACCGGATGGGAATTTTGAAGTTATAATCCACTTTCTTGATACTGGAATTGTGCTGAAAGAGTATTCCATCTACCAAAAGAAGGAAATAGTGGTGCGCGTGGTAAATTTTTCTGTCATTGAAGGGCACCTATATATGATGTCCAGTCATGAGATACTACGAAGGTATGTACTTGAATTTGAAAGAATCCATATCCTCGTGGACGCACATGGGGGCATTGTGGGAGGACATTATGTAGGGAGAGTGACCACACAAAAGCTTCTCTGCGCAGGGTTGGGGTGGTCGATCCTTCATCAAGATTCAAAAGAACATTACAAGGCCTGTGATGTATGTCAAAGAACAGGTAAACCATCAAGAAGGGACGAGATGCCTTTGAATCCACAAATGACGTTGCAACCCTTTGAAAAGTGGGCGATCGACTTCATAGGACCTATAAAACCTTAAGAAAAAATGGGCACAAGATATATTATCACTACGACATAGTACTTAACTCGTTGGGTAGAAGAGCAACCGGTAAAAGAGTGCATGGATGCCACAACCATAAATTTTCTATTTGAACACGTATTGACATGATTTGGATGTCCAAATATCTTGATAAGCGACTGCAATACACATTTCTTGAATGAGACAATCAGCGCCCTGATAGAAGATTTTCAGGTTATCATCAAAAAAGCACACCATATCACCCACAATTTAACGGGACAGTAGAGGCATTTAACAAAGTACTGGAGACTGCGCTGATCAAAGTATGCAACACGTAGCGAAGTGATTGGGACCTACATGTACCTGTAGTATTTGTAGGAATTTATAGGGTAAATTCCTTAGACAGAACACCAAAGGACACCACTCAAAAACAGATCACAGATCAATACACCAGTATTTTTGACGTGGTTAAAACCCTCAAAGAGGGAAACAATCCACGGCCTGAGCCAACGCGGCCACTTCAGGAAATTTATTGATAAAAGAATGAAAATTTACATAAGCTTCTCTCATGAACAGTTAACCTACAAATGACCCTCCATGCTCTTTAAATAGAGATCATGGACCAATAGGGTGTTAAGCCACGGATCAAGTGTCGGTAATACTGAGGAGACAATGAACCGTCAAATCACTACATATCGTGACTGTCGGATTGTAAGTTACAAAAGTACATAGTAAAGAAACACACTTTACCTAACTCTATACTAGACCAAGTTATACTTAACTATTTCCTATGTGTCGGAATATCCTAACATCCCCCATTAAGAACAATTTGGGATAGGATTGAAGGATTTACAAATATGACACAATAGGAGAAGGAAGGAGGCACTAGAGCCTATCCCCCCTTAGTGACAACTTCCTGAACTCCAACCATAAATCGAAGTTTAGTAATCTTCGCCTCTGTGAGAGCCTTTATAAAGATGTTTGCAACTTGATCATCTGTTGAACAATATTGCACTTCAAGAACATGGTCATGAATGAGCTTTCTGATGAAGTGCATGTGTAGTTCAATGTGTTTTCTACGCTGATGCTGAACTGGATCTTTGCACAACTGAATGGCACTTTGATTATCACACCAAAGTGTAGTCGGATGCTGCTGCTGAAAGCCAAACTCTGATAGGATCTGACGAAGCCACAAGTCTTCCTTACTAGCTTCTACGGCACCACGATACTCTGCTTTTGTTGAAGAAAGAGAAATTGCACCTTGTTTCTTGCAAGCCCATGTAATAGGTCCTGAACCAAGAGTGAACACATAACCGGCAGTAGACTTCCGATCATCAGGGTCACCAGCCCAATCGGAATCAGTAAAACCAACCAATAGAGGAGATGCTTCGGCACTGTAGTGAATTCCAAACTAAATTGTACCTCGAACATAACGAAGTATTCTTTTAGTTGCTTTCCAATGACTTTCACGTGGTTTTTGCATAAACCGAGCAACAAGGCCAACAACAAAGGAAAGGTCAGGACATGTATGGGTTAGATACAAAAGTTTTCCTACAAGTTAACGGTATAAGGTAGCATCAACTTCAGGGGAAGTACAAGTGACTGAAATTTTGACTCCAGACT
>APFE031367751.1:0-13379 GCA_000404065.3 Pinus taeda
GGGATGATGGTACTATCTTCAAGGATGATTATTGATGACTGGGCCTAAAAATGTGTTGCTTCGTTGTCTGTCTGTTGGAGATGAAAACCTTTTACTCGAGAAATTCACATAACTAATCCCACCTGTCTTCACTAAGGATAGAAAGTATTATTAGCTTTATATATGTTTCATCAACCTAGGTATATTTCTCAAAGGTAGGTTTGTTGATTAAAATATTTTTAATCTCATGTTTGATGATTAGATCAAAATCTAGAGCCTCCAAGAAAGATTTTCCTGCCATACTTCCTTTTACCCCTATAAACTTGGATTTATCTCTGGAAATAGTGTAAAGTTTTTTACTTTAGTAACTCAAGTTGATTAACCTGTCATTCAAAGCCACTAAACCTAGTAGACCTCTCTGATTTAGTAGATTAAACTTGGTATGAAATCTCTGGACAACATTTTCCAAAGTCTGACATTTGTTCTCTACTTGAACCATCAAGTTTCTCTTCTGCAAAACCTTCTTGATTTCTAAGATGGTTTCACTCCTATGTTCAAAGTGTAGCTCCTCTATTTCTTCTCTAGTATTAGAATTTAGGACTTTGATCAATGTTGTGGCTTCACCTGGTCTTTGGCCCAACATTTCCCTCACTTCTTCTATCAATGTTTTTGACCTTTGTATCAACTCTTCTTGCTCGAAAATGATTTGGATTGATGGCCAAATCTCAGTTATAGCTTCATTGATATTTGTACATACGTTTTCTTTAGCTTGTGCTAGATTTTGAGCAATTACTAACTCACTCTCTAAAAACTCTATTCTTTGAGTAAGCCCGTGAGTTTTTTGTAACTCTGCTAAATAAGTGTTATCATTCTTCAACTTATGTTCCTGTAAATTCTTCAATTGTTCTTTCAACTTCTCAATCTCCTTTCCCTAAAGGGACATATCCTCCATGTCTCTGATTAATTCATTGGATGAATCTGAAGTATGTCTTGGTACTGTTGTTGGTGTTGAAGCCTTTGTTTCTCCTGCAACTGCAATTGGTATTGTTGTAAGTGGAACAATGGCTAGTCGTGAGGATTTCTCCTTTTCCTTGAGCATGTTTTCTAATTTTATCTCCATCTTTCTAATCTGTACATTTTGTTCAATTATTATTTTAAACATGTCATACTTCTATTGTTCAATTTATCCCGATTCCTTGGCATGTGGATCCTCTGCAGATGGCAATTTGAGGCGTATTTTCAATGATGTTATGTCAGCATTATTTTTTATTATAACTTCCTCTATTACCTTTACATCATTGGGGTCATAACTCAACTTAATAACTAAATAATCCAGTGATTTAATTTTAGTATCCTTTGCCAAAGATGAGATTTTCTCCAGCTTCAATTGTGACTATATTTTGTTGATGGAGGCCTGCAATTTTGAAGTTGTCATGGCAGTGTTAGTAAATGTAGAATACAACATCTCTCTAGTCTGTTTGTGCATGTCCATCCGATAAATCAAATGGATCTGATTTGTATCAAATGAGAAGTTGGTATTCTTGTAATCTGCTGATGACGTAGGAAAAGGAACCCATGCTTGCAAGAAAGCCATTTGCATTCTTCCTTTTTTAGTGTCAAATGCTGACAAGAGCCTGTGTTGAGATGAAGCAGTCTGCTTCCAAAACTGAGTGTAAGTGTTGGCCTTCAACATTTCATTCTTTTGCTTGATTTATCTATACTTTGCAAAGATGTTGGGCCATGTTTGGCCTTGATCCAACTCTATTTTCTGAGCTACATCTAGAGGGTCCTATGAGGTTGAGGAAGACAGAGAGCCTACAAAAATATCTTCCTGTCTTGTACCTGTAAAAAGGTCTTCTAGTGTTGTTGAAACATGTGAGCCTGTCATGACTATAGTAGCTTGTCCTTCTTCATCCTGCATAAAAAATGGTTTTGGATTTGTTTTAGCCTTCTTTTTATAAGTAAAGAACTGCTTGGTTCCAATTTCTGCCACTAGAGAAGGCTCTTCTTCTCGAGGAATTTTATCATGCTTCTCCTGAGCGACTGGTGTCTGTGAGGTGGTTGTGGATAAAATTTGCTCCTTAGCTTCCTACAAGGTGTTCTCCTCCCATTGATATTTGTTCATAAACTTCTCGATTTCAGGCCTAGGAGTATGAGAATAAGGAGTGGTCTTCTGCTCCACTCTTAGAATGGAAATTGATCTGCTTGAGAAGTGTATCTGCCTCAGTGCCTACTACCCTGTTGTTGCATATAAACAGTCCCACCTATGTTTTGATATTGAATTGGGCCTTCTTCTTGGCTAAGACACAATGAAAATCATCCATATTGATCATTTTCTTGATATACTCCAATGACAAAATTCTCATAGGAACGAATTTTGGCAATTTGTATGGTGGCAGCTCACAACCATACACTTTGATCTCTGTGCAGTTTTGGTACAAGTACCAGTCTCCTGTTTTGGCTTGATCACTGAGGTGTAAGGTTCTTTGAATCTCGTAATCTATTCTAGGTTCTAGATGGTTGTTTAGAAGACACATCATTGTACAAAAAAAACTGGTCAATGAAGTCACTGAAGGTGAAATCACTTCAATTCTCCCTTACTAAAGAGGTCCGCTGTATAACTGATTGTGCATTACCTTAATCATCCAATTTCTGCAAGGTCGTTGGAAATATGTCTGCCTGATGAAACAAAAACATGTACACTAATGTTGATGAATGCTTAAACATTCCTTATGTTGTGATCTTGAGGAATTGGCCATAGATGTGTCTGCAAAGGAATTGACTAAAACTAAATATTACATAAGGTTTTTCTTATGTGGAAAATATGGAAAGAAAACCTAAAATAGGTTCATCTACCCATTGTTCTGAGTGGTATCCTAGTAGACAAGACATTAATGACACAATTTGTTTAGTTTTTTAGGGAAACATAGAGGCTAGGTATGGTGTATTCTTCTTTTGGAGTTGAACTTCTTCTGGTAGGAAAATCGCAAATATCCTAGCTCTTTGAGGGAAGGTCAACTTCTGGTAGAGTTCCATGAGGGAATCTACAGAAAAGGGCTCAAATTAGAGTCATTTTGGGGGGATTTGCAGCATTTGGTTAATGGAATCTAGGGTTATGGTCAGCAAAATGTCACCATTCTAGGCCACAATACCTCTCTGGCCAGGAATATATATGGATTGACACCATATGACAAATTCTAAAAAAGGGTGAGTTTGGAGAAAAGAAAATAGAAGCAAAAGGCATTTCCATAGGTTTATTTCATCATTGTGGTCCAAGAAAATTTGCTTGAGCCAATTGTGCAATTTGAATAAGTCAAACTCAGAATTGGTCTCTGTAATTTTGTAGCGTTGGTCTAGCAATGGTATATGGTCTAAGTCAATTGCAGGAGGGATCATCAAATTTTCATTGGTTTTCTTTGCTTTCCTTTAGGTCCCATTGTTCAGAATAATGAGGAACAGAGGTGAGGAGTTTGGTATTTTACCTGGGAAGATTTGAATGTTTTTTTAGTATTCTGCTTTCCTTAACAAGTACCCAGCCAAAGAGCAGATGTCTAGAATCTGCAATTGTAACAGAGCTCTCTAGTTGATAATGTTGTGATCTGTTCTAGTGTACCAGATATCTGAAATGAACGGGGGGAACAAAAAGGGACCACACTGGAAAATTTGGGGGTTTTATATGCAAATTGGGAATTTCCCATTATCTCTGATCCATTATGGAGCGAATCGGTTGCTAGGTGGTGAATGTTCGAGAGGTAACATGCATGGTGTAATGGACATATTGCAATGAAAATGGGGGGGTGTCAATGGGAAATACAAGCGGTGGATGGAAAATAACGACATATGGGAGCGGGGAGGACACATGGCGGAATAGGAGTGGAGTATAAGAGCCCTATCCTAGGGTCTTCTAACATATATATATTTTTTTTCAGAATTTACATGCAACCAGAGGCATAATTTACTTTCATACAAGGCTTTTAAACAATGAAAATTTTACCCCTTTACATGTCAATCCTTATAACTTATAGTGAACATTCCATTTTAATAAATTTTCATGAATAATCTATAGAGGAATACCTGTACCGGTGGCTGGTGGAGATCCTTGTGAGTTTTTGCTCCTGCTGAATGCTTCTCTTGTCTAACCCAACTAGATTTACCTCCCAGCCAACTAGGAAATAATTCCTAGCCCAGGAAACCTCCATAGGTTCCCTAGCCCTATGAGCCCAAGTCCAACCAGATGTAATGTGTGTGTCCAAGATGAATGATCCAGACCAAGATGAACAATATTTCCCTCCTCTCGGCAACCCAAGTAACCTCCACAAGTTCCTAAGGTCTCCAAAAATCACAACAAATCCTAAAATCACAATCAACCCCAAAATCATAAGCAAGACCCCCACCTCCCCCTTTTCTCCCTTCCCCCTTCCATTTTTATACCTTCCCTCTCTTCTCCATCTCAACCACCTCTCATTAATGTCATTAAATTCACATCCATCCTTACAGTTGACTTCTCTTCCATCAAGTAAAGCTGGGAGTACATTTGGAAATGTGACATGAATATAAAATTGGGAAATTAATGAGAGAGGACCATGTCTTCTCCCAAGTAAATCTGAAAATACATTTGGGAATGTGAGATGAATATTATATAATATATATATATATATATTATATTATATATAATATATATATTATATATATATATTATATATATATATAGTTGGAGAGGACCAATGTCTTCTCCCAAGTAAATGTGAGGGTACATTGGGAATGTGAGATAAATATATAATTGATAATGAGTTGAGAGGAACATGTCCTTCTCCCTAGTAAAATGTGAGGGCTGCATTGGGAATGTGAGATGATATTATAATATATATTATATTATATTAATTGAAATATGGAGGATACATATCCTACTAAGATTCAAATTTGAGAAGGTAAATTGGGAATTTGAATAATAGAAATCATGAGTTTTATATTAGACCAATATTTCTCAATATTTTTCAGATAATGTAAACCTTAATAAAATTTGCAGGATAAGATTTAAGTGGGGCATTACATACACCCCTCCTTCAGAAAACTTCGTCCCGAATTTAGAATGAAAATATACAAGGAGTTTGAAATCATAGCAAATCAGAGAGAGTTATAGCAATAAAATTTGATAAGTCAAACAATGAAATTACTTCCCATCAAGAGTCTCCAACTGATCTATATCCTCCTATCCATCCTGTCCTACTTCCATTCCCACCCTATCCGTCCTCTGCTGCTTTATCAGTGACAATGACCATACTAACCACTAATAAAAGCGACATGGTGGAAGCGTTGACTATATCGACCTAGCTTCCCCAGCAAGCAATTGGCAATCATCATCACACGTCTAGGGGATCGTGTCCACCACTACCCTCCCACGATTCCAAGTTTCGGAGGATACATGGTGGGAAATACCTCCACCCTTCCTTCATAAATAGGGTCAATGCCCTAACATCGACCACACTATAGAGCTGGTTGGACTTGTCATCGAATAATCCAGTCAGGTAGTCTTTGCCACTTGTCATTTGCATTTTACTCATGTCATAAGAGTGCATATCAGGTAGATACCAAATGTAATAGAACAATGTGCATTATACCTTCCCCATGAGATGTATTGACCTTCCCTCCATGGAAGAGTAGCTCTCATCTATCATACATTTATTTCCCCCTGTGGGTTAGCTCTCATTCATGCATTTATATAACAATAAGACGTATAATCATCACACTATTAAGTCTACTATCCACGTGTCAATTTTGTAGTTCATATTGGAACAATCATAATTTCACTACGTCATTCATTATATAGATCATATCCACTTAAGCCATACATGAAACAACAATAGCTCTGATAAGTCATGTACTAGATAAATCATCACCAAGTAAGTCATACATCAAATATTTCCATCATCAAAATCCAACCTAAGTAGTTTCACATGTTCAACCAAATGCATCAATACTACACAATGTTCATAAATAAATAGCATGTAACTGCAAAATAAAACCTTAACATAGGTAGCCGTCTACGTCAAAATGGGCATCATAAATTCTCATGTGACATCCTTGTGGAACTCCTCGAATCAATTAGAGTTGAAACAGATTCCACTGTCTGTCATGGAAAATAGCATTTGAACCTAGATATGCTATAAGGTGGTACCAAAACCAAAATAATGGCAAGCAACGGATTAGTGCACTATCAATTCCACTAGAAGGTGCTAGTATAAGTTTCATGCATATAGTTTCTTTAAAACCTTAGTGAATATAAAAAGTCCCACTCTTCCAATTTGATGGTTTTTCATCTTCCAAACCAATTAGTTAATCTTGAAAATAAAAGACTCAAAACTTTAGAAACTGTTTCCAGCATGATTTTCATACTTTATATTTTTTTTGTAAATTGAGAGAAATGTCCCCTAAATGTCAAAGGTTCAAATTTATTATATTTTTAATCATTGTTTACTAGTACTAAAACATTCTCATGTTATATATTACAGCTCACAATATGACCAGACAAATGAGAAATAATTAAACGAACGGAATAATTGCCTTTGCCCTATTGCTATTAGTATTTCCCTTCTAAATGGCACCACATCTCTAAAGATGCCTACTCCTTTCACAAGTGGCCAGTGACCACAAAAGTTGCGAAGAAATTTGAGAGTCCTTTCATCAAAAACTAGAGACACATTATTTTTCACGACATTTTTATTCAACACTAGAATAAGGGTAAAAGTGTATTCTAATATTTTCATTGGTATTTTATTGACTAAATAAGCTTTCATTCTAAAATCCCAAATTATTTACGAAATGATCTTCTTATTTAATTTAAGATCATTAAAAACAACTATCACAATAAGCCTTACACTAGTCCATGGTATTCGATCTATGTTTTCACTAGAAAAATTCACCACCCATAGAATAATCATTAACGTGACATATAGGGTATTTCAACACATCCTAATCTGAATTCTCGTGCTTCATAGTCGTTTACTTCTCAAATTCGAGATTTGTTATTCTGACTTCCAATGTCAAATTTCATCTAAAAAGTAATCCAAGCAAAACCCATGTTCCCAATTTCTCAAATTATGCTAGGCATTGGAGACCTAACATTTGGCTCACTAATAAGAGAGGTTGGCCCACACAAATGAGGTCTATTGGATTGATTGAAGGGTCAAATCTAGCTATTTGGCTAATTAAATGTTGAAAAGGGCCAAATACTCAATTAAAGTCAAGTCACCAAGCAGAAAAGTGGAAGAGCATTGCAAGTCAAGTCTAATGGACCAAGTTGACCTTGTTTTACTAGTTGTTTGTCTCCTCCAAGTGGACATTGAAGGTGTGAAAGCCAAGTGAGTGGAACAATGGACCCTATGTGGAAATAATCTAGTCATAAGGTGGAGTGACTTCTCTTCCAAGCAAAGGATCCTCTCTTTAGTTCAAATCAGCCTCCTTTATGTTTGATGTCACATTATTTATTGGGGTTTTTAATGACCTGGTTTTGAATTTGGAATGTCATTCCCATGTTTCACAAAAGTGCCTTAGATTTGTGGTATAGACATGGGCCTTCATTTAAAAAGTATTTTGAATGATAATAAGAATTATTTGAGGTTTTATTGGAGTTGTTTTAAAGGTGTAATTGTCCTTTAGATTTTATCACCTACCTTATAAATGTTTCAAGCAATGTAAAGCTAAATTATTGTAATGAATTGGTCTCTAGGTTGTGGATAACAAGTCAAATCATTATTTTTCAAAGAGCATTTCAAATTAGCCATTAGAAGAAAATTATTTAATGCTATTCCTTCATCTCATTTGTTGTGAATTAAGATGAGCATGCCATGATAAACGTTTTTTTTTTTTTGTGCAAGCACTTATCTTGAATATTTATTCTTCTAATTTATTTTTATTTAGCCATGTAGAAATATTGTTTTCATAAAAAAAATTGTAGGTTTTTCAGAATTACAGAAAACTTGTTGATCAATCCACTGAGGGGCTACATAGTCGCATGGAAGAGAACAGTTATAGTGCTAGTCCTTCCTTTCTTTTGTTGGATTAGAGCTATCAATTTTTTATTGTTGGACAAACCCTTATTAGAGATTGCTTCTTCAATGACAAAATCTCCCATAACACCACAGTGAATCTATTGACCGAAAGTATTTCAAGAGGAAGTATCTAAGGTGGAAATAACCCTTAGTTGAATTTTAGTATCGATACATGATTTTAGAATAGAGTGAGAGATACTAGTCTTTTGACTCCAAAATCATAGCTTAATCCAAAATTACCAGATTTATTTAGAAGGGATCATAACTACAATCCAACACTAGAAAAAAATAATTTGCAAGGAAAAGATAAACCTCACCATACCAACCAATATTTAAAAATCCAAAACTTTTTCCAAATTTAAAAATCCAAGAATTCTCTTAAGGAAGATGGTGACCACAAAAGGATGGAAAGCATTGATGAGTTCTTGAAGGCAGGCAAACGTAAATAAGATTTGAGCTACTATTCCTTCATTGATAGTCCTATATATGACACGAACTGAAGGATGTCAAATTACAGAATTATATATGACACACTGAAGGATGTCAAATTGCAAAATTTTGACAACATAAGCAATCAAGTTATTTCATGGATTATTGGAAGTCATATCAACCAATACATGGACATGCATATGGACATGTGCAAAAAAAAAAAATGGTTTTGTAGTATATCTATCACAAATTTGATGTTTCACTATTTTGTTTAGCAAACAAACACAAAGGTGTAACCCAAGATGATAATAAATTTATTTGTTGTTTGCATTTGTTTTATGATTTTACCTAACATACTTCATTTTACCTTGTAGGCAATCGTAGGCCTACTATGGTCCAACCATGCTCAATCCCTCTAGAACCCACTCTAAACTCCTTTCATCCTAAATATGAATGCAAGACGTGGGATTGGGATGGATCTTCTGAAACGCGTGATTTAAAGAAACTATTGATTTTCGAGTGATCTCATAATCTTTTAATGTAACCTAGGAGTTATCATCTAAATTAATTAAACTTGTTTAGGTTGTGTTCTTAATTAATCCAGATGGTTTCGCAATCCTAGAGTTCTATATATATATATATAGAACTCTAGGATTGCGAAACCATCTGGATTAAATAAGAACACAGCTTAAACTAGTTTAATTAATTTAGATGAATTAGTATATTAGCTACCCATCCAACATCAACTAGAGAGTCTTGATATCATTAACAATGCGGTGAATCAACAAAATACCTTCAAATTAATTCAATAATTCTTGTGAGATTGCAAAACCAATCCCAAGGCTTCATGATTAATAAAAATTCAGCTCATCCTTTTTATTAGTGCTCTGAAAGAAATAATTATATTAGGTACACAACGAACATGAACTACCAATGTTCTCTCTAGCCGACATCCCTATTTTCAATTTCCAATTTTTTCTGGGATAATTCTAAAGCAGTGTTTTTTTTTTTAAGGGGCTCTGCAACATAACCTTGAACTAAATCATTTTCCATTGAAAGCCCTTTTGCTTCATATTTGACACATCCAACAATTGAACTGGGAATAAAATAAACATATCATGAGGGGATTCAAATGATGGTGTAATCATTGTCACGGTAAGTATAAAAGAATTACTTGTAAATACTTCCAGTCGACAAACAACAATTAATCTTCAATATTAGAAATAATTTGTCAGTGCAAAACCCTGATTACAAAATCTGGGCATGGTTACCAATGTAGTGAAACCTCAATATCCCTATTTTCTAGTTCTCACTCATTCTTGTAGAGTTAGTTACACAACATTTTTTTTCAAGGAGCTCTATAGCAAATCCTGAAGTTGTTGCTTCAAATTTCACACTCAACGCTGGAACTTGGGGATGAAAAAAATGAAATATTGTGACGCCATTCAAATTAACGTGATACTTTTCTCAACTAGCACACAAAAATTAGTTGTAATATCTCCAGTGCACACGAACAAGAAGAGTTAGTTGCACATATTTCGAGCGCACATGAATAGAAGTGAATTTTCACTAGATCAGAAATGATGGTTCAGTTCAACCTTGAAAGGTTTTTCACTTTTTATAAAAATTGCAAGTGCATTGTTGCAAACGAATATTTTTACTAAACTGAAAATATTTCCAGGATCATAATACCTTATGTAATATATATTTCAGTCCCTTATGTATATATATATATATATATATAATATTATATATATATATATATATATATATGTATATAATAATAATATATATATATATATATAATATATATATAATATATATATATAGATATTATATATATATATATATAATATATATTATATATATATATATTATATATATATATATACATATATATATAATATATTATATATATATATATTAATATTATATATATATATATAGTATCAGTACATAATCCCTTGTTTATATATATAATTGATACCACAACATCAGTGTTAATAAGAATGTAGTTAATCCTTTTTATTAGTGATCTAAAGAATCAATTATAGAAGTACCTAATCAACATAAACTACAGAACCTTGACATGATTACAAATGTATCGAATTGCTAATATACCTACTTTTAATTCAATAATTCTTATAAAATTACACTATTTTTCAATATCTACAACATAATCATGAACAGGATCATTTTCCATGGAAAAACCCTTTGCTTCAAAATTGACGCATCCAACACTAGAAATTAGAGATTAACAAATATCATCAGGTCATTCAAATGATGATGATCCTTTTGTTGTAAGTAGACAACAATTAGTTGTAAATATTTCCATTCCATGAGAACAACAATCAATCTTCATAAGCATTGCCAAGGCAATAATCAGAACTCTGAAATTTTTAAGAGGGATATTTTAAGAAGAAACTCATAGAAAGGGTCAATAATATCCATAGAATAGAAACCCCAACAAGAAAAATGATAATAAAGGTACAAGATAAGACAACGAAGGTATTATGAACCATGGTTCTCACTCATGGTCATGGACTCATGCTCCTCCTCACCATAACCAAGAACCCAAATGTTGTTGTTGATCACCTGATTCCGCATTGTCTCCATAGCTGGCAAGCAAGAAACAAGTCGAAGACAAAAGGTATTTCTATAGGTATGGACTACAATATTCTTGTCATATTTTACATGGCTGATAAACTAAAGAAGGAAAGGAGACAATGGAAGAAACTCTACCTAAACCTCATAATAGAGGCAAACCCCCCCAAGAACAAAGCTCATGGGGATTTAAAGGCTAACATGGAAGAGAAGAGGACCTACTCCACTTGTTAGAGTTCGAAAGCTTTCTACATTGCAAGTGGATTTTCCAAAATAATGAATAGAACATGAGGAGGCACAACATATCATGAAGTACGGTAACATATGTGCAACCATAACTTGTGCATCGTATGCCAAGATGAAATATTTATAAAATATGTTGTATCAAACCACGTTCAATATCAACTATCCAAAATATTGGTAGTGATCCACATACCCAATGATATGTGCAGCCTCATGCCTAACATATGGGTGAACGAGGTGCAAACAAAAGAAGACTTTCATCCTTAGGCTGAGCGGTAGGAACAATAGCAAATTCTCTAGGTAATCAATTACTATAACATCATCTTTTTTTTCCCCTCGGCCATAATCAATAAAAAATTGTGACCCATGGAGAGAACATGATTATAGGGAATAAAGCCACCAATGCCAATCTGAACAGATATAAGAATGCATGTAAATATGAATATGAAAGGGAGAGGAAGATTGTGAGGATATTTGCAAACAAAACTGACTACCATAAAAAGGATACAAATGCATCAAATCCTGAGCGAAATAGTTAATTAACAGTGATTTTTTTGTAGTGTGCATCAAAAAATTAAGCTCAATAAGTATGACATGGTCTTTGCATCTCAACCACACAATTTAAACCGAGTCAAAATCTCCAAAAATAATCTCCAGTGCATGAACATACAAGTCACTTGAATCATTAAAGGTCTTACTTTGAATAAGATATAGACAATGCTGTTGCATGTGGAAGTCATGCACAACATGCCTTCCTTGAAACAAACGAGATGGTGAAATGGATTTCTTCCATATATGGTTTTATTTTCAATTAGTGAGGAAATGAAATTATATGATAACTTGTATCATTTTAGTGCCCAAAATCCTATGTTACCATAAACAAAACAGACGTTGGCATTATTGCAGTTATAAGGTGTAGAAACAGAATAGGACAAACAACATTGTTTTCTAAGGTGGTTTCCATTTCAAAGGCCATGAAACCATTTCTCGAGGAATGGACCTTTTTAGTATGACACATGACTTCAATTTTGGTAAATGGTGACGTCATACAACAATTAAGAATATGTATAAATCAGAAGCCTGAACGAAGCCAGGTCAAGTTGTTTGATAGCAAATTAGATGTTGGATAAATAAACAATGTTTGACGAGGATTATCTGGGATTTTGGATATTTCCACTGCATAAAAGCAAGGTTGGTTGGTTAATATGGGCTTATATAGTTGAGGATCTGCGCCAATGTCTAGACCTCTTTGTAGCCTGTATGCTTCTTCCATCCAAACTTTGACATGAAATTACAAGCCCAGCTACTTAGTGCTTCCTTAGGTTTATTAATCCTTTGAATCACCTATCTCATGGCAAAACACTCTCTTTCCAGGTCATTCACTTTAAACTTAATTATATCCATATCCATGCATACACCTAGCCAGTCCTTGACATGACCCCAGAGAGATGAAAAACAACATCCAGAGGTTGTGTTACTGCCTCTACAGTCTCAATCTTCACTCAAAACCTACATATGGCCTCCCACGACCTCCAGCTAACTTCTGGACTACAAAATTTATTAATGAAGGTTCGTACAACCCTCTGGTTTAGGGAGTTTGCTGAGAGGGGTTGTCCAATAGCCAATGGTCCCTTCAAGTAATGAATTATCATTCCAACGATTTCATCAATTTACTGTTGCTAATTTAGCGAGATTCCTAAGGATTTTTTTAATTTTGTTGGGGCGCTCTAAGTCAAATTTTTTTGGGTGTTTCCTGTAAGTATTTGGTAGCATCCAACGAATCTTAACAACCAAGTCAAACATATATTTTCAAAGAATTAAAACAACAAATGTCCATACAACTGTAACTGAGATGGAAGACTTTGTGTTGCATTGCTCTCAAATTGGATTCTCCAGTGAATGTTACATCTCAAGCAGATACTAGAGAAACCTTTTGAAACAAGCAGCTATTTTGTTCTCTTAGGATGGGAATCTTGGAGAAGGTGAAACTTCTGAATAAGGGTGGAGCAGTTTCTCAACCTTGTTCGTATAACAAAGTGCTCCTCTAAATAAGATAAATTAATTGAAACTCTGGTT
>APFE031367762.1:0-27950 GCA_000404065.3 Pinus taeda
TTTTTTTTTTTTTTTTGTCATACCTCTTATAACAAACTATGACTTAATAACCATTAAAATCCATTATCTATGAACTTAATAACCATTAAAAATCCACTTTATTTTATTTTGTGTGTGTGTGTGTGTGTGTGTGTGTGTATATTACCATTAGTTTCATGTTATTATAATTACCAATAATAATAACTTAATAACCATTTAATATCTACTTTATTTTATTAGGATTATTATTCTAATATTATTATTCTTAAGCTATTAATATTTTTATAACTAACTTTGATCTTAATAGAATGAAATTAATTTATATATATATATATATTATATATATATATATATAATTAAAACAAACTTTAGGTATATATACAATTTAATTAATCTGGATAATTTTATTTAATCCCCATTAGTTAATAATTAAATTTCAAATATAAATATTAAAATTTTTTATTTTTATTTTTATTATTATGATGTAGAGGTCTATTCTCTTAATAACTACTATTAACCAATATAAGTATCCTCTTTTTATTTATATATATATATATTGTTATTATAAATATATATATACTTAGTAATCATTTAGAATCCTGTTTATTTTATTATTAAATTATTTTAATTACTACTATTATTATTATATTTATATAGATATATAAAAGGTGATGTCATGCATCTCTTTGACTAATTATTATATTAAATTGGCTTATCTTTATGCCCCTGGTCATGCTAATTGAAATCCAGTCAAATTTAGTCGTTGTTCAATATGGCTATTGCTTAGTCATTAATTATAACCATTGGGGGATCTGCTCTGTCTATTTAACATGCATAGCTTGATCTAATTCTTCAACTTGTCCTAACGATGAACCACACTCGTTGGTTTGAAACGCGTCGACAAATGAAATATCATGTGATTTAGGCTGAAAAATCTCTCAATAACTTGATATAGATCATAGAAGCCTCACTTCAACAATAATCTAATGTTTAATTAGAATATATTGAAATATTTTACTAGAATCAACTTCGCTCCACTATTTATAACCATGAGACACACTGACCTAAACAAAATGAATTAACAATTATAATAATGATTCCTTAAAAAAAATTTATTTCCTAAAAATATAATTACAACAATATAATAGTTATAACATTAAACATTAAATTTTTATAAAAAATTTGAATATTATTAAAATTTTAAAGAACTAAAATATCATAACAAAAACAATTACAACCATCCAATGAAGTATAAAATGAAAATTTGTTAAAAATGAATTGCAAACAATTTTATATTTTTGTTTTAATAGATGTGTATATAAACAATACATAGTAATATAAAATATAGTTTTTTTCAAATAAAATATGTATTAAGAAATCATTCACATTTAAAAATAAAAAAAATAAAATCTATAATATAGCTTTTTTCCCAATAAAATAGGTATAAGAAATTATTCACATTTAAAATAAAAATAATAAAATTTAAAAATATAAAAACAATTATTGATAATTTATAACATTAAAGGATGAAAAATTAACAAATTTTAAAATTATTTTAATTAATATGAAACATATATATAACATTTATTATAATTTTATATTAAATAATGACGATAATGATGATGAATGCACATTGATATTTTATATAGTTTATAGGACCTTAAAATGTAATAAATTAGTGGAGCTTATTGAAAATTTTATTTATATATTAAGGAAAGTGTTTCGAGCTTATTATAGTTTTGCTCAGCTGGTAATGTGAGAAATATTTTGAAATTTAGATTTAATATGAGTATAAACTAGATAATTTAAAAGAAATTGTTTTTCATTTTGAACCCTCTTCATGTCACAAAGATGATAGATTTTTTCATCCATGGTGTTTGTGAAATAAGGAACCATGATATTCACTATGGAACTAGAATTTGTTCTTATTTTAACAATGATTATTTTCTTCTTTACAGTAGTAATGACAAAGAGACACTTTTGATTTCCAAGATTTGGATTGATCACCTCCTTATAATATCATAATTTCATTTTCCCCTCTAACTCTTTATTGCACCACAATTTCTCCTTAATTTTTATTTTATAATATTTTTAATATTATTCTTATTTTGCAAAATAATCTCTACTTGGGCAAAGAGGGGTTCTTGCTAGAGTTTGAATCAATTTTAAGAAGTTTATTATCTTCCATTTTTATCCTCTTTTTATACATTAGATGCCTAGTCATAGCCATGTTGTTAATGGGGGGAATATTTTTTTTTGATGAGGAGGATAGGATAGGGTGTATTTCGTTTCATTTTTAGAGTATAGGATATAAATTCCTTTGAATTTATTGTATCTCTCTTCACCACTCTTTGGAGAAATTGAATCCCTAGACCCTACATCCATATAAAATAATAGGGGTAACAAGAATCTCAAAAAGGACTTTTATTTTACCTGATATCTCTTTATTTACAATTACTTTCAAGTCTAGGATAAATTCTCCACCATACATTTATCATTTTCTCAATGTTATAATTCAAGTTGAGCCTGTGATGTATATTTGTGTGAAAGCACTTCCTCCAAGATATAATGTTGCTAAATGCACTCTATATTCAAAATCATAATGTTACAAATATTAATACAAGAAACATAGTCTCAAGATAGGAGAACTATCTTGAACCCCATCGCTCAATTGAGAAAATATCTCAACCAAACACTAAACTAGAAGACTATTTAGTTGGAGAGAATATCTTAACTAATTAGGCCTCAACAAACTCCTAAACAATAGGAATAGGCACATTCTTTTATAAAGCCTATAACTCTACCAATATTCATCACACCTACATGTAGACAAGTAGTAGCTAAATATTCTAACACACCCCCTTCAAGACTTCTTGTTTAAATTTTCATCTGTTGAGGCTTTCATGTATATCTTCTCTATAGCACACACCAAACTGGAGAGCCTCCTACTTAGCAAGATCTACCTCTTGTCCAACTTAGCACGTAAAACTTGTACCTCGATCATGCAAACATCACCAAACTATCAACATCCACAAAAGGCAAAAACCAACCATGAGAATTCATGAGTACCTAACTGTTGCAATAGTTGGTCTAGAATGACTAGGTACCTAACTTCTTGGTGAAACCCCCCTAGATATAAAATTTCACCTCAAAAAGTTTAAAACATATATGGTACACCCTAGTGTATCCATTCAATGCATGGCACACTCATTAAGAGTGTTAAATAGCTTTTTGAAAGAACCTAGTAAGCTAAACTAGACAATATACATGATGTTACTAGGGAATGCATGAGAAAAAGATATGTGTGGAACCTCTTAAAGTCTTGCAACAATATGCCCTTTTCATGCTACATAGATATTGTAACAGCCCTTATAAAAAATCCATGTAAAATTTAACAAAGGAAAAATATTTACCAAGCTCATGGGACACATATTCCAAGCTGAATGTTGGGAATAGTGACGGGGATCATTAGTGATTGATTACTGGTTAAGGAAATTGGAAAAGGAAATGACTAAGGGAGGAGAAAGTTCACAGGTTGAATGTGAGGAGAAAACTGAAGGAAAATAATGGAAAATGAAGAAAATAGAGGCCTCATTAATAAAAAGGCTTTTGAGGATCACTTCATGGACTTTTTCCAATTCAAGTTTATAGCTCTCTCTCTATTCTATCTCTTCCATACTCTTATACACTTAGGTTTTTCTTGGAGCACTCTTGGAGGAGTGTGGCATACTTGGAGTTTTAGAGCAAGAAGTTAAAGGAAGATAAGGAAATCACAAGAGGATAGTCAGTTCAATTTATTGGGTAAATTAAAACATGTATTTTACTTATCAATATGAGTTGGTAGACTTAGAAGCAAACCAAAGTTTATGGAATCTTAGATTAATTAGTGTAGGAAATAGTTGTTTAGATGAAAATAATGGAAATGCATATTACTTGAAAAGAAATCATTAAAATTTAATCTAGAACCGAAAGTTCAATGAGTCTTTGTGGAGCATAGACAATGATGGAGAGGCTCTAACTTAGAGGTCCTGGTTGTCCTCCCTCATTATCCTTATTCCAACAAGATCAGTTCCACCATAAGCATAATATAACCAAAGCATTAAATATCAAATGCATAAACACAATTTCTAGTTCAGTTCTTAGTTTAGAAGGAAGAGGATCTAACTTAGATGTCTTGGTTATCCTTTCCTACTTAAACCAATTACTAAAAACAAATCATTCAAAAACATAAATGGACATGGCATATAAAGAATTTATTCATATAATATTCACAAGAAACTATAAAGGAGACAACAATCTAAAATATTCACAATTATACACAAAATTACACTGTAGTGTACTTAGCTCAAAATCGAGGCCCTCCACCCTTGCTTGGTACACTTGAAACTATCAGTTGTAGTAGATCAACAATCACATCCCACAGCTAGAATAGTAAGAAAATAGAAGACAAGTTCATCAAATTATATTCAAAAGTAAAGAAGTCTCAATAGGCATAATACATGTTTATAGTTGTTGAATAATCGTGCTTAAATAAGCCAAAAGTATAACAAATTGAACTAAAATAGTTGTAAGAACCTATAAGAGTCGAACCTATAAGAGTCCTAATACATCTAATAAAGTCCAAATCATTCCTTTTTTTGCACAAAATATGGGAGGATCCAACTAAATCACAAAACTACCCCTTTATTTAGGGATTTGTGGGTGACTGGTCAAGTTTGACCAGCATTGACCATGCTTGTTCTGACTCATTTGGACTATGCCAATAGGATTCTATCCATCCTTAGTTCCCATACTTCTTGAAAATATCTTCATTTTTCACCAAGGTGTCTTTCACATATGACTTCAATGGATCCATTACGGGAAATTTTGTTCTAGTCAAAAATAATTTTTAATACCCAATTTTTACTAAAATTCTAAAATTTTAAAGAAATAATTATTTACCTTAATGTGCGATAAGAGGGAAATATATGGAAAATATTACCATGGTATGATGGTAATGGATGATAGGTAGATGGATTATTCATGGTGAAAAATGGTCAAAACTGAGGGCCAACATCTCCCTCTTGCTGAGTCTCAAGCATGTACTCATGCTTGTCTCTGTCTCTTCGATCTTTTGCCTCTGTATGACGAATTTCCTGCTAATGTACCTATGGATCTGCCCCCTAATTTTGAAGCTTCCTTCTGAGTTGCCTACAAAAGGATATCAATCCTCTCTTGTCCTGTTTCCTCTTCCTTGTAAATGACATTCTTCACTTTCTATTTCTCATATTTATATTACCAAAGTTTCTTCTCTCTTAACCACCTATATGCTTGTCTTGAAATTAAGATATTCTATGATTCTAGCTTCTTCATTCTCTTCTTAAATATTTTGTTTTCTTTCACCACCTCGTTATTTTTCTCTTTATACATCTCATTTTCCTTCTTAAGATTATTTTCCAATGTTTCATTGACTTGAAGCTGAGTGGTTAAGTCTTCTGCCTTCTTCGCATATTCTTCATTATGATCCTCTTTGGAAACTTCTTTGATATCTTTTGCATATGAATGGGATGATTATCTTCCAATCCATGTGCCTTCATAGCAAGAATCCTTCTCTAGATATATAAGCTTTTCTTGTGCCTCCCTTTCTAGTTTTTCAATTACTTCATGAGATGATTATTGATGTGTACTAAGAGCCATTTTCTCTAGGATTTCCACTTCAATATCTTGGCCTTTTCACATGGTTCTTCTATTGCCTTCCTTCTTGGCTTCTTCAGAATAGATATGAAGGAACTCTCCTACTCAATGGTTATGTCCTCTTGTTTCTTCCTAGATCTTGTTCTTGGATACAATGAATATTGCATAGGATCTCTTGAAAGGTGCAATCGTCCAAGTGTTTCTTCAATTTTGGTTGATTGTTCTTCCTTTTGGACTTCTACAAAGTGGTTTTTTTCCAAGAAATTCTCCCATTTTTCTCCCCTATTTTTCAATTGAAACTCAATCAACATCTTGATTAACCCTTGGTGATAGTAGCTAGCTTCTTTGCTTTGTGCTTTTCCTTTTATCCCTTCCATCATCTTCATCAAAATCTTGGAAAAGAAATAGGGAAATTTCACTTTACAGTTACCTTTAATGCGTTGGAGAAATTTGATGTGATAGAAGTGTAGAATATTATACATCTCGTCACATGTAAAGTATTTTTGAGTAATAAGAGCCAATTCTGCCCAAGGTTCTCTTACCCAGTCCTTAGGAATTCCTTTATTTTTATCAAATGTTCTTGTCCTTTGTTTTTCTAAGAATTAATTCCACCCATTCTCTTTAAAATGTTTCCCCTTGTGGTGTTCTTCTACATTCATTGACAAATTTGTGACTTGAGAAATATATTCTGGACTAATGGGAACAAGAATGTATCCTAATCTAGTATTTTCATTATCAAATTTAGATACAAAATCCTCTATGACTTTTCCATTATGCCCATTAATATTCCTTAGACACCCTAATAGGTCTACCTGGTACAGATTTTCTATCATTTCCTTATTCCAATTTTCCAATTGAAATCCAGTGGGTTCAATCCTATTCCCCATACTGAGGTCTGGATGTTTTTGTTCCTTTTGGTCTTTGTACCAATTTAAATAACCCTCGACTATAAATAATCTCACGAGATAATAATAACTCTATGTTTTCATCAAAGAGATTTGTTTGTAGTTTAACAATATAGAGAAATTATATTTGTGACTAGAGGAGAAAGATATTTCTTGGTGGATGTATTGAAAAAAAATTCATTTTAAATAAAACAAAAGCGTTACTTTCCAAGCCCTGATTTGGACGTTTTTTTACTGTTGGACACCTTTTGTGATGATAAAAAAAACTATGAGATTTCACCTGTGCCTTTGCTTCTTGTGGAGAGAAGGCTCTGATTGATGCTTTGAAAACACCTTTACGGAAAATACCTTGTGTCAAAATACATCTAAAAACAATCACTTGGTAACTACCCTTCCCCAGAAATCGAATTTTGGAAATGTAAATCAACCTATAGGTTTGGCAATTACAAACTTGAACAATTGCATGTACTCATCTCTACTTTCAACTTTAATTAACATTACCATTCACTTCCTATTTAGAAATTGAATCTTGGAAAGAAATCGATTTTCTGGGTGTTTTCCAATAGTCACCATGCACTTCAAAGTTGTTTATGAGGGTAATTAATGTGACTGGAGTTTTGTATTTGGTAATCACACACCTAGAGCTTGAACTCAAACCTACAATGCCAGCACACAGTTGAAAACTCAGATTTCCACCAACATTTGCTAGCTCAGAGTTATATCATGTTGTCCACTGGAGTTTTTGGTTACCTACACTACTAGTAATTAAATGTCAATATTATACTTTGGATATCACCAAAAAAATGAATTGCCTCCATTTCACTCCTACTCAAAATCAACTTATTATCTTCTGCTAATTTCATGGGATTTGCATGGATATTTTAACGTTTAATTGGAGGGATTATAATTAATGAAAGGCAATGTTCTCTTCTGGCTCTTTGTGGTATTAAAAATCTATGCATACCCTAAACAAATCATTCCTCATTCTTCATTTCAAAATGTGTTTCTAGTTTCTCTTTGGTGATTCGGATCTTGGGAGGAGGCCCCCAAGATCTAAAAGATTGAAATGGATGTTGGGAGGAGAGACCCCCAAGATCTGAAAACTTGCAATGGATCTTGGGGGAAAGGCCCCCAAGATCTAAAAACTTGAAATTAATAGAAGAAAAATAGGAGAATGCCCAATAAACAAAACCACAAAGAAACTTTTTATTAAAACCCAAGTGGAAATAAACCAGCTAGGGCAATGGTAGCTTATCTCTAAGAGAGATGTGGCGGCTACATGCCTCTGAATGTAAAGGCTACATTGGGCGGACAATCTTCCTTTTACAAAATGTGACTGTTACTTTTAGTATTTTTCCAGTTACAATACCACGGGTCAATGCAATTTACAATACCATGGGTAAATTCCATGGGTCGATGAATAATATGGGTGGATGAGTACCATGGGTTGATGCCATTTTCCATTCGGATCATTCCTCCCTCCTTAAGAAGCAATGGTCCCCATTGCATAAAGTTCCCTCCTGTGAAGCCTTTGTTGAATATGAAGAGCCACTGAAGATGAGGGTTTTATGTCGTTAACCCAAAACCCTAATAAACGAAGATTCGAGGATAGAGATACCCTGTAATGCTTGTGACCAACTGTGATTCTGACAGTGTGTGGCCTAGCAAATGGACTTCGATGACAAGGATTTTATGCGGTTGACCCATAATCGTGATGTTGGTTGTTGATGAAGTAGCAGGTGCCTACATAGCCTGGGGAGGGAGGGCACATCTCCAAATAACCCAAGCTGAATGTTGCTATGTTGAAATTGATGAATGTGAATTAGGTGCCTACTAAAGTGGGGTGGGAGGGCATGTCTCCAATGGGAACCCACTCCGAATGCTACTCCAGAATTAAAATGGACATAACTCGGCCAATATAACTCAGAATACTTATTATAACCTGTTTTTGGAAGCAGAAGGATCATTTTGCATCTTCCCATGAGTTGGAAATCCTTATCTGGACACTCTGAGATCTCAGATTCACACTACAATAGTTCCGTCGTCACAAAAATTCTGATAAAATAGCTGATTTTAGATCAGCGATATCTCCCACATCCGAACTCTGATTCGACCCATTTTTTTTTAAATTGGGTGATTTTTTGAGAGGAATCCAGATTTGGTATTTTTGTTTGTAAATTTTTTACCAAGTGTTTCAGATCTTATCTGCAAAGTCACCACCCAAAAAAATTCCTGCAAAATAATGAAAAAAGAAAAATGCTTCCTGCTTGACCCAAAAAAGTGCTCTGTGGAGGTTGTAGCACATGCTTGAAGTTTGTTGAATATTGTTGCAAAATTTGAAAATAAAATAAGCATGAAACCCTCATTCCCATGGAATCGTAACCTTCTCTGATACCACTGATTCGGACCTTGGGAGGAGGCCCCCAAGATCTAAAAGATTGAAATGGATCTTGGGAGGAGAGACCCCCAAGATCTGAAAACTTGCAATGGATCTTGTGGGAAAGGCCCCCAAGATCTAAAAAATTGAAATTACCAGAAGAAAAATAGGAGAATTCCCAATAAACAAAACCACAAAGAAACTTTTATTAAAACCCAAGTGGAAATAAACCAGCTAGGGCAATGGTAGCTTATCTCTGAGAAGAGATGTGGCGGCTACATGCCTCTGAACTGTAAAGGCTACATTGTGGCGGACAATCTGTCCTTTTACAAAATGTGACTTGTTAATTTTAGTATTTTTCAGTTACAATACCATGGGTCAATGCCATTTACAATACGATGGGTAAATTCCATGGGTCGATGAATAATATGGGTGGATGAGTACCATGGGTTGATGCCATTTTCCATTCGGATCATTTGGTTTGCATTTCCTACCTAAGCCAAGGTGCAATACTCTATTGAATTCCTTCTTGTCCCTACATGAAGACACTCTCTATGTTTTCTGAACGTTACTCTTGTTTACGTAGGTGATGAATTCCTTGCTTCTCCTTACGTGAAGGTGTTGGATACCTCGCATTTGAAAACTCAGATTGCCAACAACGTTTGCTAGCTCAGAGTTATATCATGCTTTCAATTGGAGTTTGTGGTTACCTACACTTCTAGTAATTAAATTCCAATCTTAGACTTTGGATATCACCAAAAAACAAATTACCTGGATTTCACTCCTACTCAAACTCAACTTGTTATCTTCTGTGAATTTCACGGGATTCAAATGGATATTTCAACGTTTAATTGGCAGGATTATAATTAATGAGACACGTCGTTCTCTTCTGTCTCATTGTGGAGATTTTTGGTATTAAAAATCTACACATACCCTAAGCAAATCATTCCTATGTCTTCATTTCAAAATCCGTTTCTAGTTTTTCTCTGGTTTTTTTTTCCTACTTGAGCCGAGGTTCAATACTCTGTTGAATTCCTTCTTCGCCTTGCGTGAAGGCACTCTCTATGTTTGTTTAACGTTACTCTACTATGCGTAGGTGATGAATTCCTTCCTTCTCCTTGTGTGAAGGTGTTGGATATTTAACCTTTGTTTTGTTGAATGCTGCTCTCTGCTTTGCATAGGTGTTCAACCAGGTTTTGTGTTGCGTTTTTGAATTTTGTTTCCACTGTGGCCTACACACCTATCCCTTCTCCCTTCCTTTTTTTCATTTTGTATGACCACACTTTGCACTGAAACCATCATCGATTTAAAAAAGTCAATTTTTCTTATGTGCCACATTTACTATGGTTTGTTTGCACCCTTTATACATATGTTTTTTCCAAAGGTGTTTTTTCATATGTTTGATTTATATGCACCCACCATTTATATGTTGAATACATTCCAATTTCATTTATATTCATGCATCTTCATTGCATATTCATATCCATTAAAACCACATTCCATTTAGTGAATATTTGATTTTTGCAAAGTCCTTTTTTTCATAATTTATTTCTCCTCTTTGTGCTTCAGGGTTGAACATTTTCCTTTCCATGATGCATTTCATAACATTATTACTCTTTATGGTAGCTTTTTTGAAATGACCATTTCAAGATCATTTTAAGTCCTAGAATAGAGTAAAAAAAATTCACTTTAGATCATGTAAATACATCATTGAACCATAGATGAATGCATCATTCCACCTTTATTCTTCTTTTCATGACACTAACCCATGCTTGTTTGTTTTTCAAAGAGTATTTGAAGGTAAAGAGACATGAATTGAATAGGTAGTAGGGTGGAAGGTTTTTATGAAAGAGGGATATAGGGTTTTATGAATAGAGAAGTTTTGGTATGTAAATGGTATGAAGGGTTTGCACTCTTATACATTAAGGTTTAATTAGTCTCCTAAGTTAAGAATTATTTTCAAAAACAAAAAGGTATTAAAAATAAAGTTATAACTTATAGTACTTTCCTTGATTAAGTAACTCCCTTAGTTGATGATGATCTTAAATAGTGAATCTTGATTGAGTACAGATACCTTCTAATAATGATCTTTAATAGTAAACTTCATTGAGTACAGGTTCCTTCTGATGATGAACTTGAACTAATTGATTGATGAACTTGATTGGTTATTCTTCATATATGGTTCCATTCTAATAGAATTTTTATGTTGATCATCAGGTCCCTTTAAGAAATATATTTCACTCATATATGTTCAAGTCCCTCTGTAACGTTTCTCATGTGATGTTGCTCATGTTTAGGGCCCTTTTGATAGATTTTGATGTTGAATATTTAGGTTCCTACTGAAGTAAAATTTGCAATTTTAACAGTTCCTTTACATTTCGAGTTTCTTTCATATAAAGTTGAATATTTTGTTGAATTTTTCTTCCAAGTTGAGTTGTTATGCACTAAAAATACACTTTGTTTTTATATCTTCCCTCTTGCTTATTTTGAGACTTGTCCTCAAGTCTAGACTTTGGAGAAGATACTTTGCAAAAAAATTGTAAAATTACTTTTAAAACATAAAAAGAAAATTTTAGTCATATTAGCCAAGCAAATTGGTTTTCTATTATGAATTATGGTTTCTATTGTGCCATGAACCTAGATTTTCATAGCCAAACCTTTTTTTATTTTTGATCTTTTTTTTACTATTTTCTTTTATTTTGAAAGTATGGAAGGCTTATGCGTATGCTCTTTCAAAACTTCCATGTCCTTTTTTGCTGAGATTTTCTTCAGAAAAGCTTCCTTATTTATTGGTTTATTGTACACTTCCAATCTATACCCATTGACTAAAAATGATGTTGTTGCTTCATCTATGGTCTTAATTCTCATTGATCCATTATCAAATATTTCTTCAATTTCATATGGGCCTAGCCAATGAGTGGTATTTTTTTCTTTGAAATCTTTGTATTTTGAATCAAATAGAAGCACCTAGTCCCCAATATGAAAAATATTCTTCTTAATAAATCAGTCTTGTCATTTCATTCTTTGTTTCTGCACTAGTGATGTATGTTCTACAACTTCCTTTCTAATCTCATCTAGTTCATTTAGTTGCATAATTCTTTGTTCTTGTGGTTCTGACAGATCCAGTCCCAATTTGGTTTCAAGTTTGTATATATGGATTTGGAATTCAATTGGTAGCAGAACTTCTTTGCCATAAACAAGTTGATAGGTCCTAAATCTAGTGGTATTCTTCCATATTATTATATAAGCCCATAATGCTTCATTCAGTTTTTCTGACCAATCCTTCTTGTGCATCTTCACTGTCTTTGTCATGATGTTCTCAAGGACTTTGTTTGTTGATTCCACATATCCATTCTCTTGAGGGTGATATGGAGTTGATTTCCTATGCTTGATTTTATATTTCTCTGTAAAGTCTCTAACAAGCTTGGAAGTGAACTTTTCTTCTTGGTATGTGACCACCTGCCTTGGAACTCCAAATATTACAAATATCTTTTCAAAAAGAAAAGATACCACTGCACTTTTTGTTGCCTTTGACATTGTTTTTGCCTCCACCCATTTTGTTACATAGTTAGTATATACTAGGATGTACTTCTTAGCATTAGAGGGTGGATTGATAGGACCCACAAAGTCAAGAGCCCATTGCTCAAATGACTTTATAAGTACTTGTGGCTTCAATGGAATTTCATCGGAAACTATAGGCCTGCCTATCTTTTGGCAGTTGTCACACTTTTTAGCATAAGTTTTTGAGTCTTTGAATATGGATCGCCAATAATAGCCTAGATTCAATACCTTGTATGTTGTTCTTTTATCTGCAAAATGACCACCACATGGTTCATCATGACATGTCTTTAAAATATCTAAAATTTCATCTTCTCTTATACATTTTATAATTAAAAGATCAGGTCCAGTATAGAAAAGGTCTCCATTAACCCAACTATATCTAACACTATCTCTAATTATTTTCTTTTTCTATTTGTTTGTAAAATGAAAAGGTAATTTTCTAGATGAAAAATAATTAGCTATATCAGAAAACCATGGAGTTTTGACCGTTATAGCAAATAATTGTTCCTCTAGTAAATTCTCATAAATTGAAACAATCTCATCGGGAAGATGAAGTCTTGACAGGAAGTCTGTCACTTGATTGTATTTTCTTGGTCGATCCAAAATAATAGTACTACACTCATGCATTAATGACAACCATCTAGTGATTCTACCATTAGTGATTGGTTTATTCATTAGATATTTGATGGTTAAATGATCAGTATGAATGTACACTTGATATCTTGTTATGTAATTTCTGAAATTATTTACTGCATTTGTAACAAATAACATTTGTTTTCGAGTTACTATATAACTTAACTCAGCTAGAGTTATATTTTTGCTAATGAAATAGATAGCATAGTCAGATTGATTTTATTTCTGACCTAGAGATGCTCCTATTACTATATCTTATGCAATAGTGGATATATGTAATAGTAATGAAAAACTTGGTCCTCTGATAATTGGTGCTACGGACAATTTTTCTTTGAGTTTATCGAATGCATGTTCATTATCATTATTCCGTTGAAACTTTGTGTCCTTTGTAAGTCATTTAAATAATGACAATGCTATTTTATTGAAATTTTCAATGAATATCCAATAATAGCCTACATAACCCAAAAAAAATCTTATTTATTTTTTAGTTGTTGGTGGTAATAAGTTTACAATGATTTGTATTTTTTTGGATCCACCTTTATTCTAGAAGATGAAATATGGTGTCCCAACACTATCCCTTCAGCTAGCATCATAACGCATTTCTCATTTCTAAGAAATAGATTTGTCTCAATGCATCTTTGTAGAACTCTTTCAAAATTGCTTAAACAATCATCAAATATATATATGTAAACAGTAAAATCATCTATGTAAACTTCTACACATTCATGTATAAGATCAATAAAGATAGCTAGGACTACTCTTTGAAAAGTAGCTGGTGTATTACATAATCCAAAAGGTAACACATCGTAAGCATATGTACCCCAAGGAAAAATAAATGTAGTTTTGTCCTAATCCTCTAATGCTATCTTGATTTGATTATAATCATTAAATCCATCAAGGAAGGAAAATAATTTTTTCCCTGCTAATAAATCTAGGACTTGATCAATCAATGGTAGTGGGAAATTACCTTAAGTGTTGCTTTATTTAATTCCCTATAGTCTACATAGATTCTCCATTTTCCATTTTTCTTGGGAACCACAACTAAGGGGAAAACCCATTGATTGTCCAAGATAGGGTATAAATCCTACCTGTAATAGTTTCTACAATTCTTCTTTTACTATCGCTTTTATCATTAGATTCATTATTCTTTGTGGTTGCCTTACATGTTTGATATTTTCATTTGTGTAAACATGGTGGATACATATTTTTGGATGAATTCATTGAATATATGTATAATCCCAAGAAAAATCTTTTGAGTATTTCTTTAATAGTGCAATTACTTGTTCTTCCTGTGATGATTGTAAATTGTTACCAATATGAAGATTCTTTCTGGGGCTGATTTGAATTACTTTACTTTGAGAATTTGTAATTGAGTTAACAAGAAAGATAGCTTCAAATGACGTTTTCAATGAATTTATAGTGCATTTTTCCTCAAACATTGATCTAAAAGTTGACTTGCAGTTTCATATTGGATGGTTCTTAATTGCTCTAAAATGAAGAGATTTATTCAATCCTCATTATCTTCTTCTCTAAAATAAAAAACTTGATTAATGTTTAGAATAGGCTAAATTTCTTCATTTTGTTTATCAGGCCATGATATTAAAGAAGTAGTTTGAGCAAGAGGATAGAATGTTATGTTCTTTCTTTCATTTCCATGTGATATTATCCTACTTCATGATCTACATCTAATAAAGACATTAGTTGTGGCTAACCATGGTCTTCCAAGGATTAAGGGATGGCCTCCTAAGTTTGACTTTGGTTGTAGGACTAAGAATTCTACAGGATATTCACAAGAATCCAAAGAAACAATGATATCTTCAAGTAGTCTTTCTGGCACTACTTTGGATCTATCAGCCAGTTCCAAAGTTGTAGTGGTAGGTTAGATATTTGGGTAGTCCAAACATTTCATGGTTTCTATTATCATGACATTGATAATAACTCCTAAGTCAATTATAGTTTTAAAAACTAAAAAATTGTTGATTGAAATTGTTACCATAGGTATTCTGGGATCAACATATTTTTCAATTGTAGTATTTATTGTCATAAGACTAGCTAATTTCCCAATGAAATGAATCGTAGGTGGATCTTCCTTTCTTTTTCCGACCTTCTTGGTGCATAATTCCTTAATTTCCTTTGTATAGACAAGAATATCTTTAATGGTGCGCAATAAATGAATTCTAACAGAGGAATTTTTCAATTCATCTAAAATATCAAATTCAGGAAGAGAGATTAAAAATTCTTGCTCTACTAACCTTTCCAGAAAAGGAGGTGTTCGAGTCGTTATGATTATATTCTTTTGTATTTGATGTTTTGCATTAAGTTTTTCAAGATTTATCTCCTTCTCAACTTGTTCTTCTATAATCATAGGAGAGTCTTTTTGTAATATTTTTCCATACCTTAAGTGGATGTTTTGAATAGGAAGGATTGAATATGAAGTCCCTTAATATTATAAATTGGTCTTTCCACTTTGTTACTCGGAGTTGCTATTAGTTGAGTTGGTAATTGAGTTGGTCTCGGTGGTGTTTGGTTAGATGGAAGTTGAAGCTGTTGAGGTTGGGTTAATTGTGGTGTAGGTAATGATGGATTTGATTGTTGATGTTGTTGAAATTGTTGGTATGGAAAACATTATTGGGGAAATTATTTATATGGTTGTTGAGGATAGGATTGATGTGTTTGAGGATAATATTGTTGAGGAGGTTGGGCTCCATAATCATACTCTCGCCAACCATGTGAAGTTTTATTTTGAGTTGGCTGAGGAGACCAAGCCTGCCAAGGCATAGGATCATTCCATTAATTTTGAATAGGATATTGTTAGTTTTGAGGAAATTGTTAAGTAAATTGTTGAGGAGGATTTTGAGACATACCTAGAAATTGAGGTTTCCAAAGCCTTTTTGGTGCTAAATAATAAAGAGATTCCATCCCTTAGCTTTCTTCCATTTGATTTTCTTGCAATTCCTTCAACATTGGACAATCATCTGTTGCATAATTTTCAATACAAAGTCCACAAACATAAATATTGTCTAAAATACATTCTCTTAAGGGATGTTTTTTCTACATTTAGGACAGAAAATTGATAACACTTGATCCTTTTCTTCTTGTTTCTTTTTGGTTTTTAGTATATCAACTTGTGTTCCTAATGTACTTAAGAGATCAGTTTTGACATCTTCAAACGAGTTTCCTAATTCATCTCTCGTTATAGTTCTTGTTGTTTGTTTGGTAGCTTTGGAATTTATATCTCTTTTTCCAGTTTTAGCTCTTCCTCTTGAATATTTTTGACATAACTTTGCAATTTTATCAAATGGTAAATATGAAATATCTCTTTTCCCATCACATTAAGAATATCAAGATACTCATCACATATTCATTTTAAAAGGATTGTTCAAATAATATCAAGATTGAAATAATGATGTTTAGATTTTTGTAAGTTATGGAGAAATATTTCTAAGTATTCCTCTAAACTTTCATCTTCTTGTTGATTCATTCTAAAATTGTCATCATTTGAATCTCTAGTCCTACAATATGCTTGATATTTCTTAAGAAAAATCTTCCTCATGTCTTCCCAACCACTAATAGTATGTTCACCTAATCCAATGAACCACTTCAATGCAAATGCTTTCAGAGTAGCAAAAAAAAGACAAAGCTTATGTGAATCATCAATATATGAATAGGTATGACATAAAATATCAAATTCAAACAAAAATGAGTCACGATGTTCAGAAGACATACCATAGAAATTTGGTAAAACATAAGGTGGGATATTTATCATTTGTACCTCTTCTCCAAAGATTGCTCTATTGTCTAGGATTGGAAATCCAAAAGTAGCTTCTTGGTCATTGTCTACTCCTCCATCATCTCTTCATTTATTTTAATTTTATCTTTTAGTATCTTCTTCTCCTTTTCTATATTCTTCTCTTTTCCTTTTCCATTCTCTTCATTGTCTCTCATATTCTAGTTGTTGTTCTGGAATTAGTCTAGAAATATTGGATCCTTGTCCTTCTTCTGCTATTTCTTTTTCAGTTGTTTCAGTAATAATTTGAGATTAGGTGTCTTTTATTTGTTCAAGGATAGGTTAATCAATTAGTTTCTCTCATTACTCAAGGATAGGTTGAATAATTGGTTTTCTTGTTTCTCTTTATTTTCCCATGGAAGATGTTTCTACTTGTGTTTGTTTTTTCTTTACTTCATAAGTGAACAAAACTTATCTTTCAACAAGAGTTAACCTTTGCCCTAAACGTTGATTTTCTCGAATTCTTGCAAAGTTGGTTTTCTAGAAATTACTGTAGTTAGTTCAAATGTAGGTGGTCCTGCTCCCACCAATGGTTTAGTAGTTGGGGAGTCTTGTTTTGTAAATCTACCATTTTCGTCTCTTTGTCTAGGCATAAATAACCATGATGAAAAATCCTAGAAAAAAATTATTTTTGATGTTTTTATGTTGTTTTTTTTTTGTCATCTAAACAATCTTCTAATCAGTTACATCTAAGTATGCTTCCATGGAAACGGTGCCAAAAATATCAGCTCAATTTATTGGGTAAATTAAAACATGTATTTTACTTATCAATCCAGGTTGATAGACTTAGAAGAAAACAAAAATATATGGAATCTTAGATTAACTAGTGTAGGAAGCAGTTGTTTAGATGAAAATAATGGAAATGCATATTACAAATATGAGTTACTTGAATAAAAATCATTACAATTTAATCTAGAAGGAAAAGTGAAATGAGTCTTTGTGGAGCATAGCCAATGAGGGAGAGGCTCTAACTTAGAGGTCCTGGTTGTCCTCCCTCATTATCTTTATTCAAACAAGGTCAGTTCCACCATAAGCATATCATAACCAAAGCATTAATGATGAAATGCATAAACACATCTCCTGTTCAATTCTTAATCTAGAAGGAAGCGGAACTAACTTAAATGCCTTGGTTGTCCTTCTCTGCTTATACCAATTATTGAAAATAAATCATTCAAAAACATAAATGAATATGGAATATAATGAATCTATTCAGAAAATATTCACAAGAAACTATAAAGGAAACAACAATCTAAAATATTCACAATTATACCCAAAATTACACTACAATGTACTTAGCTTAGAATGGGGGTCCTACACCCTTGCTTGGTACACTTGAAACTATCAGCTACATTAGATCATAAATAAAATCCCACAACAATAACAACAAGAAAATAGAAGACAATTTCTTCAAATTATATTCAGAAGTAAAGAAGTCTCAATAGTCATAATACATGTTTATAGTTGTTGAATAATTGTGCTTAAATAAAACAAAAGTATAACAAACTAAACTAAAATAGATGTAAAAACCTATAAGAGTCCTAATCCATATAATCAGGTTGAACTCATCCCTTTTGCTACTAAATATGGGAGGATCCCATTAAATCACAAACTTCCCCTTTGTTTAGGGATTTTTGGGTGATTGGTCAAGTTTGACCAGCATTGACTAGGTCTATTCTGACTCATTTGGACTATGCCAATAGGAGTCTGTCCATCCTTGGTTCCCATACTTCTAGAATATATCTCCAGGTTCCACCTAGGTTTCCTTCACATATGACTTCAATGGACCCATTACGAGAAATTTTGTTCTAGTCAAAAATAATTTTTAATATCCAATTTTTACTAAAAAATTCTAAAATTTAAAAGACGAGAATTTTATCTTAATGTGAAATAAGAGGAAAAAATATGGAAAATATGACCATGATATGATGGTAAGGGATGATAGATTTATGGATTATGCATGGTGAAAAATGGTCAAAACTAAGTGCCAACAAGGATATCGGGATCAACAACTACGATGAGTTTTGCACGTAAGTACTGAGTTGCATGCATGTTTTCCTCACTAGTTTTGGCATGCATGGCATATGCATGTGGTTTCTTGGTTATGTTTATTACTAGCATGGAGGATTGTCTAGATTGATAGTGGATTACCCTAGCCTTGCCATTTCCTAGATAGGCATGGTGTTGTGGGTTCATTGCTTTTTTTTCTGGTTGTTTCTCATGTTTCCTATAGCTTGGGTTGAGTTACTAGTTCTTGGAGCCTTAGTAGTACAAATTCTCTAGAGCCCTGTAACAGTCTGGGTTGAGTTACTAGTCTTAGAGCCTTGGTTGGAAAAACGCTATGGAGCCCGATGGTAATTATGGGTTGAATTACTAGTTCTGGAGCATTGGTTGGAATTAATAATTTGGAGCCCTGGACAACTTAGGTAGAGACCAATCTAGTGATGGTTAGTGATGTCTAACCATAATGTGGAATCACTAATTGAGGGTTGAGGTAGTTTTGCATCTAGAAGACCTGGATGGTTTTGATTGATGTGTTTAATGATATCCCAAATTCATGCTTGGAAAATAGAATAGGGGTGACTGGCTAAAGAGAGATTTCACTCAACCATGTCTATGGTCGGTTGGATCGTGGAAGTACCAAACCCAGTTGGCTTTTGCATCATTAATATGAGGTTATTTCTCCTTGCTAATTCATGGGTATTATACTGATTTACCTGTGGATTACATGGCTATTGTTTAATTGGTATTTAAGTTATTATTATGTTGGCTATGAACTTATATTATGACAATGGCTATATATGGATCTCATCATGTTTATACTTGTAAATGAATGAACAATGTATCTATGGCCTAATAGATGAAATTATATCTAATGTGTTGACACATAAATGGTTCTTAGCAATTCTCAGATAATTATGAGACCAATATGCTTAGTTATGTTGTTAAGACCTATCGCTTTCATGTTTGTGACATGCTTGATGAAATTCTTGTCATGGCTAGTAGAGGTCCAGTCTAGTCTTTGTTGTTTTTTTTGCTAATGTATCTTTGTTCTGCTATGAAATTTCATTTCTGAACCTATAATTTAGTTATGGGTAGTGACCTGGGCTCTGGTCCTGGAAAAGTGGCACAAATCCTAGAGTCACAAAAAAAAGGACCAAGGAGAAAAGTCCCCAGATGCACCCATGCCTTGTTGTGGGAGTGACTGGATCCTCCCAAATGCACGCTTGTCCATATCAAGGGAGCATCCAAGTGTTTTATGCATTAAAACTTTAGTTGGTCTCAAGGGCTGGTCACTTGAGTGGTTGGGATGGATCCTAGGAGTTACATTGTTGATGTAGAAGGTCTATGTGATGTGTTACACTAGTTCCACTTCCGTAACTGACACATAGGGAGTCGAATCATATCATAGTAACTTCTCATCACATGTTTACCCAACTGGTTGGTTACTTGGGTAGATGTGGAAGGAGGGTGTTATAGAGTGGTATTAGAGCATGGTTCACCCCTCAGAATGGATGGGTTGTGTATTGGTCATGCATTCATGTTAGTTTCATATGTGCTTCTTGTGTTGTGAGACAATGTGATTATTGTGTTTGTATGGTATGGGTTATGGTTGCAATGAGGTCACCATGGGAAGTTGATGGTGTTATTGTGGAGTGTTTCATCGTGAGTATATGGTTGATAGTGCATTGTTTATGTGCATTAATATTCACGTGTGGTCAAATGTACAGTGATGTGATGGTTGTTGTCATGCATGAAGTCATGGTATGTGTAGTTGATATGGTCATGCATGGATGACTAGACTTTAGCTAGAATGATGGTTATATGGTAATATGCTTATGTGTTATATTTCTATATATGGTCATGCTTATTTTATACATGTATTATGTTGATTTTTTGATCTTGCAGAAGAGGTATCCTCCTTGAATTATGCTAAGGTACGTTGGTTTATTGTGATTTGGTTTAGCTGACATGACATACCTTGCAGGAAGAATATCAAAGATAACTAGCAAGATGGTAGATTATATTTCTCGAGACTCTCACTATGGATTAGATGAGAAATGTGGTGTTGGGCACTCTTTTGATTTGGCAGACACTCTAAGAATATTAAAAGAAGAAATAAAGATTTGTAAGGAAAACAATGACAGAATCATATAGGCACATGAGAAACAAGCAGAGGAAAATGTAGTGATACTTCAGAGTTTGTCAGAATTGCAATGATAGATACCACTTTGGATTAGTCATGAGCAGGAGGACAAAAATAATGGGACATATGGCTTCAGGTCTCATGGTGAGTGCAAAATGGATAGAGATGACATGATCCAATACATTACATAATAAAAATTCATTTATTTGTTATTTTGATAAGTACATTACATAATGACTTAAGTGCATTACTGAAGACCAAACACAGTTACATTTTCTAACACTCCTTCTTAACTAGGGAGGTATTCATAATGTACATATATAATGGAAGATCTCAAACTATATGAAAAATGCAAAGAAAATTTAGGCACTACAATGCCATGGACTAGATTCCTGACCAGGGCAATCTATCCAACCAGTCACACAACAATTTATGCTCCACAATGCCATGGAGTAGATTTCTGACCAGGGAAATCTATCTAAGTGGGATTAAGGTGGACTCAATATTTTAGCCCCTCTAGGTACCATTGGGCTTAATTTCTAACCACTAACCCAAACATACATGTGTGTATCCAAAACATAGCTCAATAACCAATAACAACTTTTCAATTCCAAGATCTAGACATCAACATAGAGTGTCGGCCTGACGTCTCCCTGGAAAATGCTTCACTCACAAAGCCTCAACAAATCTCTTCCATTTCCTTATCATTAATACAATCACCAATATCTACCAAACCCAATATGTTCCTTAGATATTCTAACTTCTTATTAGGAAGAGCCTTTGTCATTATGTGTGCTACATATTCATATTTCAGAACATACTCTAGCTCCACGATCCCATCCAACACCAATTTGCTAATAAAGTGGAACTTATTATTGATATGTTTTATCCTTGAATTAAACAGCGGATCTTCAAACATCTTGATACAACTTTGACTATCACAATTAATTATAGTAGGACCCAAAGACTTCTCGAACAAATTTGTTAGAAGCTTCCTTAACCAAACAACCACTTTTCCTACTTCACATGCAGTCACATATTCTTCCTCAACAATAATCAATGCAACGTGGTCTTTCTTCCTACTCATCCATGAGATCATAGAAGCTCCCAGACTAAATCATTCTCTAGTATTTCTCCTTCCATCGGTCTCACTGCCACCCCACTTAGAGTCTACGAATCCAATTAGCTTGACTTCCTTACTATCATACTTTACGCAGTGATGTATAGTGCCAAGAAGATACCTCAATATATGTTTGGCACCTATCTATTGACCATGACGAGGATCCAACTGCAACTAACGAAAAATGTTCACTGTAAAACATATATTTGGCCTAGTATTTACTAGATACATCAGGGAACCCACCAGTTGTCGATATGAGGTAGGATCCATAAGACTAGATTTGGAACTCATCAAATTCTTAAGGTTGGTGATCATAGGATTAGTCATCAGCGTGGAATCCATCATCCTAAATTTCTACAATAACTTGATGATGTACTTTCCTTGCCCCAAATATATCTCCTCGGGTCTCTATCATACTTCTAAACCTACGTAATAGTGCATCAATCCTAGATCCTTCATTTCAAATTCAGTTGCCAACATATTCTTGCATTCTTGAATTCTTCATTCTATAGCGGTGATGAATAGATCATCCACATATAGTAGAATAATGGCGGGCTCATTATTCATGACCTTGATATGTAGATTCAAATCAACAATACTCTTCACAAACCCAATTCTAAGAAGATATGCATCCATTCTTGCATACCATGCCCTCGGTGCTTGATTCAAGCCATATAGGGCCTTCTTGAGTCTACAAACATGAGAGTCCCTAATATTCACTTCAAATTATTCGTGTTTTTCGATGTACACTTCCTCATCAAATGGTCCCATTGAGAAATGCGGTCTTAACATCCATTTGATGGATATTCCGACCCATTGCAACAACCAATGAAACCACTGATCTAATGGTAGTGTACCTTGTAGTAGGTGCAAAGGTTTATTCATAGTCAATACCTTTGTTTTGATAGAAACCCCTTGCAATGAACCTCACTTTTTACTTGACTATACTTCCATCAACAATATGTTTGATCTTATAGATCCACTTTGATGTGACAACCGTTTTGTCACTAGGTCTAGGAATGATTTCCCAAAACCCATTATTGATGATGGATTGATATTCTTCCTGCATAGCTTTCTTCCAAACCTCTTTATGCTCAGCTTCATTAAATGTAGATAGTTCAATTTCAATCAACTTTTCCATATATGCAACATAACCAAAATATATTTTTGGTTTCTTACTTTCCCTGGAGGACCCTTTTGCAACTTCGTGTCCTTCAATATCTTCTAATGTAGTTTTCAACCAATTTGGCCTCTTCCTTATGTTTCGGATAACCACCGATTGAATAGGCTCACTTGGTCCTTCTTCTTCAACATTAGTAGGAGAGTTCTCATGATGTACTTCTTCTTCTTCAAATATGGGAATTTCTTCATCATCAGAATCAATAGGAATATCTTTTGATTTATTGTAAGCTTGAATTTCATCGAATATGACATCCCTGCTTACTTCAACATGTCTTCCTTCCTTTATATAAATTCTATATTCTTTTGAGGAAGTACTATAACCAATCAATATTCTCTTGATACTTGTTGGGTCCAACTTCTTTTGCTTGTGCTTTGGGACATGGATATATGTTGGACTTCCAAAGATATGGAAATGATCCACACTCAGCTTCTTCCTTGTGAGTACTTCTTCGAGTGTAGTATTATCAAGAATCCTATGAGGAGTTTCATTTTCAATGTACATGACAGTCATTGCTACTTCAACCCATAAGAAATTCAGTAGATATTGATTAAGGAGCATAGTTTAGATGCCTTCTTAAACTGACCTATTCTTCCTTTGGGCTAATCTATTTTGTTAGGGAAAGTAGGGAACAATGAGATCCCTCTTAATAAATTCATCCTTATAATATGAAATTAACTCTTTAGAAGTGTATTCCCTACCATTTTCAAACCTCGGAGTCTTTATCTTTCTTTCAATTAGGGTTTCCACTTCAACCCTGAACTCCTTGAACTTATTAAATACTTCATCTTTGGTTTTGAGTAGGTAGAGCCATGTCTTCCTTGAATGATCATTAATGAATGTTACATAGTAAATATTACCTCCAAGTGATTTGTTACACATGGGCCCGCACATATCAGAATGGATGAGGTCTAATATTTCCTTAAACCTAGTTTCACTATTATGAAATGGATTTCTAGTATGCTTTCCCAAAGAGCATTGCATGCACACATCTTCATGATCTAACTTCATATCAAGGATACCATGAACCAGTTGACTAAGAGTAGGGATGACCTTATAATTAATATGGCCATACCTTTGATGCCATAATCAATGGGACTTATTTCCATATGAACCAAATCTTGAGGAGAAGGAGTGATAACCCAGTAACAACTTCCTTTGCAAAATCCAATAACCCTAGATTTATAAATATTATATTATTTTCACCAAACCAATACCTTTCCATCAACAAAAGAAATCCTTACCCCTTTATCTTCTAAACAATAAATAGAAAGTAAACTCTTTTTCAAACCTGGAAGATAGAGAATGTTGTTGACATGCAGCTTCGATCCATTATTCAGCTTTAATGATGTTGATCCCAGGCCTCGAATAGAATAGCTTTTGTTATCAGCCAAATCCACTACATGAGAGGATGGCTCCTTTGGTAGTGTGTGAATTTTCTTGCTTTCACCTGTCATGTGTCTCGATGCTCCACTATCAATGATCCATGCATTTTCATTAGTAAGAGAACATGTAAGGGCAGCCAGCAATCTCTGACTCTTGACCTTGTTGAATAAGTAGTAGATGACCTTCTTAATCCATCTTCAAGCAGTGTGGTAACCAAATCTTATGTAGTAATTCACATAAGGGGAGAATCTGTGCCAACAAAATCATCTTCAACTTCTCTTGACTTTAGCTCTATACCATGTTGGAAAATCAAAGATATTATATTAGGGTTTGATTCTCCTTTCTTGATAATTACTTGTGAGTGTGTTGGCTTATTTTACTTATTTATTATATTATCTTTCATCAATAAATTAGCATATTATATGTGTATGAATATCACAAAACAAGAGACACGAGATATAGACACATGCTAGGGAAAAACCGCCCTCGAGGGGAAAATCCAATCAATTTAATTCTTCCTTTCAATAGTATTCTTTGAGACTCTTTACCCTAGACCAAGACCAAACTTTCCCTCCACACTATGTTATCCTCCAAGATCTTTGACCCATTCCAGCGACTTTGACTAGGCAGTAGCTTTCGGCAACATGCAAATTTTGGAAACAACAAAATCATAGGAGACTTCAATCTCCCAACCCAGACCACAGAAAAGAGATGAAGAGGCACCAAAAGTTTGATTTTCTTCTTCTCTAAATACTCCCCCAAACTTGCACTTATTTCCTCCTCATGGACATATACTTTTCACTTCTCCATCTCTTCTTAAGATATCAAACTTTCTTGAGAGTGAATTTTTCAAATGACTTCGACCTCCTTGAATATATAGGAACCTTGTGGGTCGATTGGGGGTCCTTAGGCCAAATTGATCTCCCTTAGGATGACATGATGTGTAGGGTACATAATTCATAGTTTACTTGATACAAAACCTTTTTACATGTTTCGAAAGCCCAAGAAGGGTCTCTTCGAATGTATAATGACTCTATAAACTCAATATTAATACTAGGAGCCCACAATGGAGACTTTGACTAATATAATGATGACCCAAGCATGAAACACATGCTTTAATAAGTCATTGTTACAATAATAAAAATTCTTCTATTTATTCTTCTAACAAGTACATTACATAATGACTCAAGTACATTATTGAAGACCGAACATAGTTACATTTTCTAACACATCATTGGGTAAGAGATTGTACATTTGATTTGAATGGCATGCCTACCTCAACACATTTGAATGTATTACCATTAGGATCATACACTATGTTGTTAGGAATGGATTGGTTGTAACTTCATAGAACCAAGGTGTATTTTTATGACAAAGAAATTGAGTGCTTGGATGACAACGTGGAACAAAGAGTTTTGTGGGCTAAGAAGAAAGCAACATCAGTTAGAATGGTGACAACCATGCAGGCCAATCATAGTCACAGGAAAGGGTGTGTGTTATTTGCAGTGCACATTTCTAGTGACAAAGGTAAGGAGCTTGAGGATGCCAATTTTTTGAGAAGGTACCCATTTCTAGAACATTTTTAGGATGCATTTCTTGCATATATTTCAAAGTTTCCACCTCACAGGGAAGTAGACTTTTCTATTGAGTTGGTACAAGGGGCAGCTCCGGTATCAAAGGCATTTTATAAGATGAGCACTCCATAGTAGTAGAGTTGAAGTTGTAGTTGAAGAAAATGTTGGACAAGGGATACATTAGACCAAGTGTATTTCCATGGCGCACACTGGTATTGTTTGTGAAGAAGAAGGAACTCTCAATCTATACATTGATTACAGATAGTTAAACAAAGTGACAATCAAGAACAGGTATCCATTACTAAGGATTGGTGACTTGTTTAATCACTTGAAGGGAGAAGTAGTGTTCTCAAAGATTGATTTAAGATTCATATATCATCATGTACACATTAAAGAAGAGGACATCTACAAGACAACTTTCTGGACCAGGTATGGCCATTATGATTTTTTTGTAGTTCCATTTGTTTTAACTAATGTTCCAACTACTTGTACGTGCTTTTTGAATAGTGTGTTGCGCCTATATTTGGAAATTTTTGTTATTGTGTTCATTGATGATATATTGGTATATTAAAAAAATGAAGAAGAGCATGCCAATCATTTAGAAATAGTGTTGAGATTGTTGAGAAAGCATCAGTTGTATGCTAAGCTCAGTAAATGCAATTTCTTTCACATTGAGTTACACTACTTAAGACATGTGGTTTCTAAGGATGGCATAGAAGTGGACCCGGAATGGGTAAGAGCTATCATGGAGTGGGCAACTCCCAGGAATGTGGATGAGGTAAGATCTTTCATGGGGTTAGCAGGTTATTTCAGGAGGTTAACTTCTCATATATTTCTTATCTTATCATATCATTGGAGAGGAAAGGTCAGAAGTTTGAATGGAGAGAGGAGTGTGCGGCCAGTTTTGAGTAGCTCAAGAATTTGTTGACACATGCACCTGTGTTAAATATTGCAGATCTGAACAAAGAGTTTTTAGTATGTGCAGATGCTTGAAAGAGAGTATCCATATGCAGGATGGATAGGTGGTATGTTATGAGTCATGAAATTTGAATGAGCACGTGCAAAACTACCCATCACATGATCTTGAGTTGGAAATGATCATACATGCATTGAAGATGTGAAGGCACTATCTTCTTGGCAAGAGGTTTGTATTGATGAGTGATCATAGTGGTTTGTGATATCTATTTGACCAACCAAATTTGAATGGTAGGTAGGCTCGGTGGTTGGCCACGATCAGTGAGTTCGACTTTGAGATTAGGTATATCAAAGGTAAAGAGAATAAGTTGCCATATTCTCTTAGCAGGCAGATATAGGCAAATCACATAGAAACTATAAGCTCCTATGGGACATATTTACAAGATAGAATCTTGCACGAAGGTCGGCAGGATGACAGGTATATGGAGAGTGTGCACAGGTTACAGTAGAGTACAAGTACATGCACAGGTAGTGGTACAAGTATGGGTATAGGTAGTTGTATAGGTATAGGTAGTGTTGATGCCTCGAAAATCGCTGCAACAACACTGGGGGATAACCACCCGGTCCGGACCTTAAAGCAACTCCTTTTCTGTTTGGTGTGGTGGCTCCGACTGGTTTAACTAGGTCCAGTTACCTTCTCCCTATTGCTATTGGTT
>APFE031367762.1:28674-61616 GCA_000404065.3 Pinus taeda
TCCTTTACATTGCTTGAACTTCTGCCTTCAAAACTAGAGCCACAGTAGTGCAAACTCTGCCACTCATACATAATTCAAGATACAAAGGAAAAATCCTCAATAATCCCCAGATCTGAGATTTTCTCTCCTCCCTCCTACAATTCTAAATTCCTATTACAGTAGTGCTTTTAGAAGTCTAAAATTGCAGAGGAGAGAAACCCCCCCGTTACATTCTGCAATCTGTTATTTATAATATTTGTGAAGGAATTCTTGAGAGGAAAATTTGTTGAAAAGAAATCTGCTAAATCCAATTTTATTTGCTCAAAATTCCAATCTTTAATTGTTGGAGCCTTCTCATTGATTGAGATCATTTTCTCCATATTTATCCTACTGTTTTCCTGCAAAAAGAAATCAAAATGAATTAAGATGCAACAATAAAATCAAAATATCATTTCTAGCAATTAAAATAAATCCGATCAAATTCAATTAAATAAATAATTGAAAATAAAATGTAAGCTTTTTATTGATGCATGGGATGGTTTGATTGGCCAAGGATATTATTCCGAATGGATCTGATGAGAAGAGCTTGGAACAAATGAAAATGCAGAAAATAAAACTCAGAAAATTGATTTTGTTTTAGAAATTCGTAGCTTGATCTTTTGCATGATTTTTGTCCCAATTAATGACCAAATCTGTTAGTGAAACCTCCTCAGAAATATTCTCCTTGATTTTATCTTTCCAATGAGCCGTCTTGGGCCTCATTTGGCCAAGTATAACTAAATCTATGAGCCTCCAAAGTTGATGGATCAAATCTGGCATAAATCTGGAAATTTTGTTGTTGGGCTAAAAAAAATCAGAATTTTAATTAAAAATTAAATCCTAAATTAGAATTCTAACTATCTAATAATTAATTCTAATTTAATTGTTAATTATGAACTAAACTAATTAATTAATAAACTATTATTAATTAATCTTAATCTAACTAATTAATATAATCTATTTATAAATGAAATTATCTAATTTAAATTAATCTAATTTAATTAATTACATTATATTATATTAATAATGTAAACTAATTTAAAATTTATTATTAAATATTTTTAATAAACTATTTTAATATTAAAACTAACTTACCACTCCCTTCACTCATTCACTCACGAATGAGTTTGAAACTAAAACATAACATAAAGCTTATAATAAAACTTAAGCTTAATACCTTTGGATTTTATGATCAACAATCAGCATTGTGGGAGGTGTCGGGGTGTTTGTCACATTTGGAAGCTCCAATTGCCGATCTTCTAATCGGGTAAAAAAATAAAAATTTATTTTAATATTACACTAGATTAACTTGTCATTTCACGCACGTGTAAGTTTTGGGATGTCTCCATGTCCTTTTAATGATCGACGATCGGGGAAGTGTAGTGTCGGGGCTTTTGTTAAACAAGCTACGATTAAATCCTCCGATCTGATCAAAAGTCCCGATGCGATCAGAACAATTTTTTATTATTATATATTTTTTGGTTTTATTTTAATGTTGTTAAGTTATGAAATTATCAAAGGCATAATTTTCCTATTTAAACTATAGCCACTTTAATGAAAATAAAAATAAAAATAAACTACAGCCACTTTGCCATCTTGATTTTTCGAGATTAGTAATTTATTTGAAATATTGGAGTAAATTACTAAAATCCCCTTGCTTCATAATTTGGCTGCATAACTAAAAATGGAAAAATATTAGTAAAAACTCATTATGGATTAATATTTAAAATAAATTCATTATTGAACTAATTTATTTGCAAAATGCAATATTGTACATTTTATGCATTTTTAACCCAGGCTACATAAATGATGAGACTTTAAAGGAGTACCATTTTAAAACCAGTTGACCAAATGAGAGGAAACAAGCGTCAATGGGAAGCTTATAAAAAATTGATTTTAACAAAGCAATCCAAACAAGAATCCAAAGAAAACGAAAAATTAACAAAAGTGTAAGGCAATAAATAAAAATCCAAAAAGGTGTTTCGCCAAAATTTTTATAGAAAGGGTCCCCATTATTTGAGTTCAGCAAGTCAATAATGGGGGGGTTGTGCTTTCACCACAACAATGGCGACACACGGGAGAAGAACCAGTTATCTCTATTTGATATGAATGAGATTTTCCGAAAATTAAAGTAAAAATAATTAAAGAAGACAAAATTATGTTTGAAATGTTCGACTAGGTTCATTAATCTGAATAAACGTCAGAATCATCTAACTGTAATTTTTCTTAAAATTCCTCATAAATTAAAATATTTCAAAACTCTATATCAGTCTTTAATTAGTTGTAGAGATAAAGCAGGGGTCACTTTACAGCTTAGCTTTTAGAATATACTCATTTTTCACAGGTAAAGCCACTACTGCCAGCAAACATCTATAGTTTCGACAGGGTTACCTTTTAATCACCAATGATTCAGAATCCCATTTCTTTAAGAATTATTGACTTAGAAATAAATCCATTTATATATGTTTATTTTGTTTTTATTTTATTTTTTATTTTTTTGTTCCTAAAAGCCATTGCCCTGGTTTGGTAGCTAGATAGTTGACAATGTCATTCACTATTTATAATTGGACTGAACAAGCTGGCTTGTGATGAGACCCCTTGTGTTATAATTGTTTGTAATCATAAGCCATTAACCTGATTTGTTTAGTAGTGCTGGTAATGTCAGCCTATTTTTCCCTTATGATCATGGTAAGCAGGCTCATGATGAGACCTCTTATCTTTTAAGTTTAAATATATTTCTGGATTATACTCTAGAAAAATAAGACTCTTTGGGACAGGGAGAATCACTAGCTCCTTAAGAGTTAAGAATGACAATTTCATAGATAAAGGTGCTTTGCTGTAAAGTGTCTATAGTTTATTATAAATAACTTTTCTTGACTGATAATAAAACTTTGAAATATCTTAATAAAATATTGAAATCTCAAAATGATTACAATTTGATGAAAAAGAATTTATTCAGATTTTATAGTACTTTGTCAACTTCTTTAAATTGGTAATCTCTTCCTTAAGTATGTCTACCTTTATTATAAGAAAATCAAACTTTACCAAGAGAATTAAGAAAAAGCTAATAAGTGACTATTAACTATTTTTCTCCATATATGTTGACCATTGTTAGGTAACAAGTAGGCCTTCCATATAAATCATGGCATAATCACTAAAATCAAAACTTAAAACCAAATGAAAAACATTTTTATGCTAAAATGAGAAAGAAATCAACAAACAAAAATAAAAATGAAGAAATCTTAAAAATGGAAAGGAAAATCCAAGCTTCAAAAGATAAACTCAAACAACAATGTTTATACCAATGTTGCAACAATATGAAGAAAAAGAAAATAATCGTGTAATCATTCATTTTTATGTCGAGATTTAGAAAAATCATACCTTCCAGGGTTGTAAGTGTTTTAGGCTTTTAAATAGCAATGACGATAATATTCAGCCACAATGAAAATTTCTGTCTGATATCAATCTTCTTGTTTCAAAGCATCATCTTAATCATTTTTTAATAAAAGGAATGCTTAAAGAAACAAACTAAAGGTTCAAAAACTTCTTGGTGTAGCTGTTTCAATGAACATTATCGTTGCTTCTTGAAATAAAGCCAAGAGAAGAGTATAGGACTTCGAAAATACGATCCGCCAGAGGATTGAATGCTTTTTATGAAGAGTTGCAAAATAGATTTATATATCAAAAAAACAAAACTGAAACTAAAGTAATGAAATGGAAATTTAATGAAAGTGGGTACATGAATAATACCATTGAATAATTGCTTTTGATCTTACCTTGAAAGTTCTAAGTTTCTCCAAACTGGCTAACTTCTTATTTTAATTAACATTAAAAACATGAAGAAGTCAAACTAACCAAAATCCTATAACCCAAAATCATTATTTATTTTATTTAAACTAAAGAAAACAGCAAAATGTAAAACAGAATGCTTAGTGTTCAAGGGAAAACAAATGCATCATAAATGAGAATGAGAATTTGCAGTAATACATGTTTCTCAAAATATTATTAGTTTCATATAAACTCCATGATTTTATAAATTATCCAGAATCAAGACCAAGTCCAAGATAATAAAATTTAAATATGAAGATAGAGAGGTCTTGAATTCCGTTTTTAATTATCGAATTATATATTTAAAACTAGAATATATGAGAAATTAAAATTATTTAAATATGCTGCAAATTGGTCATTAACTGCTTTCTTACCATAGTGGTTAGCCAAGCTCGCTTTTAAAATAACGCATCGTTGTATCGAATGAATCACATTACATGTCTCTTCACCATGCTTGAATTTTAATTTGCAAGACTTCACCTTTGTTGCTATGCCATATATCGATTAAATGTTAATGGCTCAAAGGCATGCATTGGAAGCTATCGCATCGGAGATTGCAATAACAAATTGCCGATAAAAACATGTGCAATGAAATGAAGCGATCGCATCATTAAAGAAATATCATATTGGGGATTGAAGAATATTTACATTATGCTTCCCATATCACAAAATGCACATCGTAGATTCAGAGAGGTGATGTGAGCATAAATAAAAATGTGATTGTGATATCGACGATTGCTAATCGGCAATTGGCGAACTTTTGGTACTCGATGTAACACAATATGATTCTTGTGATGCGATGAAGAGTGGACCCAATAACTTTATGATGGGATTTTAATAACATATCAGATCCATGACATCGGTCCTTTTAAAGTTATGCTCTTACCATTATTGTGATTAAATGGACGTGATACTTTTATGAATTTGATTTGAATTTCATATCGGGTTCGGAATTATGTGGTTGTCGTAATATCGGTAAAGTCGATTATCGGAGATCGACAATTCATGATAATGGAAGTATACTTCACGTGCAAACCTCTGATATGCGAAATGCGATATGAGTGAGGTAATCACTTGGGTTTTCTAATGAATAAAAGAAAAGCTAAAAAATGCTTAAATTCTAATGAAACACAAATAAAATTTCCCTAAACTTATTGCAAATTTGAAATGGGTTTGTTGCTTACTTTAAGTTTTGAAAATAAATAAAAACCTCCAAATGAAACAGAACACAAATAAAAATAAACTAAGGAAAAGAGCAACTAATAAGAGATGAGAATGAACTTGTGAATGCATACCTGGAAGGAAATTCTCTATAGCTTTTTACCTCATGAATTTTCAAATCCTTCGTTGGATTTATCAAAATTTTGCCTTTGTTCAAAATTATCTCATTATTTACTCTAAATCGGAGTGAGCAATCAGCCTAAATAAAATATGTTTATTCATGTTTAGGAAATATAAAATTTACCAGAAATACATATGAAAATGGTCTTCCCTTCTGAATTGAAACAGCAATTTATTACCTCTTCTTATCCTGAATACTTGAGGAGAATCTGTATTGTTATAGTGACTGTTCAGTAATGCCTTTAGTAAATAAATATGATGTGTATTGTAGCATCAAATAATAAACTAAAGACCATAATGGGATAAAGTCACTAATTGTGTAAAAATGTCAAAACAGATTTGAAAGTGTGCATACAACAGAATGGACATCTTTAAGGTCAACTTAGCAAATTTCGAGGAAGATAATACAAACTTCATATGATTACCGCGAAAGGTTAGACTGACTAATAATGATTGAGTCAGAATTAAGCTTATCATAGAGAGTCATACATTTCATGGAATAATGAGATCATAAAGTTTTTATATCCTTAAAACCTTTATCATATAAATTTCGAAAGAAAACCTTAGAAGGAAATCTCGAAATGAAGAAAAGTGGCTTTGAGGCAATCAATGTCAAGTGCAACTTTAATTGAATTTAATCAAGACATTATTCAAAATAGACATAGTAGAGGTATCGATGTAAGAAATTTAAAAAGGGAAGCAAGAATTAAAATTTTCCAACAGCGAGAAAATGTTTTCACTGAACATGTATGAGAATGGCTGACTGCTTTGTTTTATTTTTAATCTACAGAACTGTTGAAAATAAATTAACTACATTAATTCTACTCCTATTCTAACCATATACATGAAAAATGACTAGGTATAGTCATATTTCCAGTGTAAGCATTTTTTCAATTTAATTGCTGCATGTATGTACAGCTCAAATGTTAGTAATAAAAATAAAAATGTAATTAAACTAAGAAAATTAAATATGAAATAAGAATGTACAATTATTGTTAGTAATTTAATGAAAATCTCTTTCTCTTGAAATTTCCTTTCCAATTGAAAACCAATTGGATCATAGAAATCTGGATGGATTTCTATTAATAACTAGGAAATGTTCAAAAGAGGAGATAACACACCAGTTTGTGGATATGAACTTTTAAATTCAAAGGCATGGAAAAAATCGTTTGTCGTATGTACAAATGTTAAGCTATTAACAATCTTCTTTGAGGGACAAATTTCCAAGTATTTTTCAAATGAATTAATGAAAAATTGATGGAAATCTTTCAAATGAAATAGAAAATTATTAATTAAATTGGATTGCTGGCTAGATTGTAAAAATACATTCTCTTGTTGATATTACCTTTGAAAAGATAGAAGATTTTGATAAAAGATGAACATCGATTGACATTGACATTGAAGTGGCTTTTGATGCTCATGATTATAATATGACACTATAATTTTCCAATCGGGCAATGCATCAATTGAATGTTTGATAGTAAAGTGTTCAATATGCCACCGAAAAGTGTGAAAAGATTGAAACATAAAATCTGAAAATAAATCTGATTTTATACAAAATAAGTGAGGAAACAAAAATAATATGAAATCACTATTTTTACAACTAATGTTACAGCATAATTGGGATTGTTTTGAAATGATTTCTTTTTCACAAGGATTGGCCAGAATTATGGAATTTGAGTAATTTCGAATTCCAACTTGTGAATTAGAAAGACAATTATGATTATGAATAGGAATGAAAGCTTGATCATGATATGAATCATAAATTGGAATATTTTCTCGAATAGTGAAATCATGAAGATAATTTGCTGCTTTAGAATGAGGATTGGTTGGAATAATTTCTAAATTAAAATGTTCCTCATTCTCAGATTTTATTTGAATCTTCTCATGAAGATTCCCTTGAGAGGAATAGTAATCAACATCCTCAATGTCAGAGTAATTATCATAAATGACTTCACAATATTCTCTAGAATTCCCTTTTATTTCATCCAATATATCAAAACAAGGAGAAATAAAAATTTCATGTTCATTAATGGTAAAAGAATGATCAATTATTGTTTCTCTATCTTGATAAAAATTAATTGGTATTTCATTTAGATCAGCCTCGGTGTTTTTTGAAATCTCATTAATACTACGAGGGGAAAAATTACCATCATTAAAAATATCAGGATAAAGGGAAAAATGTGAACATGAAACAATGTATTTAAAAGTGTCTCTATTTGAGAACTCTTGTGCATTATGCTCACTATAAATTTCAGATTCAAAATCATTCCTTTGTGTACTCATGCTTTCTTGAAGAAGGCTGCTTTGCTGCTCTGATTTCGGCATTTTCTCATCATAGAAAAATTCATAAATTTGTACAGCAGTTGGCATGTTATTATTTACTTTGATTGCTGCTTGCACTTGATGATTTGCAATATGATTTTCTGAATTTACCTCAAAGTAGCTTTCAAATTTCAAGGCGGCTCTTTCTCCAAAATCGTTGTTGTTGTCTTCTTGCATTTGATTAGAAATATTTTCCAAGCATTGTGAAACCACTTCATCACAATTTATTTGCACATCCAAATTGGAATTCTCATTTACGTTAGAAGGGGATGAAACAAAACTTGAACTAATTTAATATGGATTGGGAATGGGAGGAAGAGAACAAATAGATTCAAACAAATCTAGTGATTCTTCTTCTGTAGGTTTATCTTCAACTTTAAATTTTAAACAATTCAAGTGAAATCGAATATTAAAATCATTATCAGACTCATTTTCAAATCTTTGTAGATATTCAATTTCTTCACATACCTTTTCATAATCATAGCTGTCAAATTTACAAATTAAAATTGTAACAAATTGATCCCAGATGCGAATTGAGGCAACCAGAAGAGTTCTACACCAGTTTCTAGCTTTTGGCGCAAATGTGAGAGTAAAAATTCTGCATAAAATGCCTTGATCAATTTCTTGAAAATCATAATTTGAAACATTTTGAATAAATTGAAGGACATGATTAAAAGGAGAAGAATTTCTCTTACCATTGAACTTTCCCTGAGACAAGACTCTTACCACTTCAAGTGGTGTATTGGAGGATGCACGTCCATGGATGCAACTCCAAATTGGAAGCTCAAGAGGAGTCATCGTAATTAAATAAAGTGTTAAATTGAAAAGACTCCAATAGACAAAAATCTCATGCCCTCCTTCTAGCGCCAAAAGTGTTGCTGCTTCGAAAATGACTGCAACAACACTGGGGGATAACCACCCGGTCCGGACCTTAAAGCAGCTCCTTTTCCGTTTGGTGTGGTGGCTCCGACTGGTTTAACTAGGTCCAGTTACCTTCCCCCTATCACTATTGGTTTATGATGTATCTTTTACTACCAATAGTTAGGGATATCAGATCACTTCTTCTTGTTGATCAGGCAAGAGAATGACCCTTAAAATGATTTGGGTTCAGCCAAGCCACGACTAAAGTTTTGCCCGTTCGAGAAGAAGACTTAAAAGAATATAGAAATTACTCTAAATACAAGCTTATTCTATAATGCAAGCAAAAGAAACTAATCTAAGTCCTATCTTAATTAGGCAAATATAGATCTAACCCAACTAAGAGCAAGATAACTAAAATATTGGCATTTAAACATGTCTTGTTTATAATGAATATCAAGTTAATGAAGTAGTTCAATTAACTGATATTATGGATACCAAAACACATCCTATTGAGACCTTTTAACTGAAATAATAAACCAACAACATTCCAGAAAGTAGGTCACAAAAATGATATTGATTATCAAATCAATATATCCAATAATTAAACAATAATATGTAGAAATAGTTCATAACATAATAGTATTTAATAAATTAGTTTTATAAGATAGATTTCTGAGAAAGTAGTTACTTAGAAATCAGAATTTAATCCATAAGAATAGAGATACATAATAACAACATTGAGACAAATTACCCATATTGAAAAGAGTGCACAAACATGAATAAAATGAGACATTCTTGTTACCATAAAAATAAAACTGATATTTGAAACAGTAGTATTAGAAATACCAATTTATTGCATCCATTTCTCTGATCTTGGTCTCCAACAGTCCTTTACATTGCTTGAACTTCTGCCTTCAAAATTAGAGCCACAGTAGTGCAAACTCTTCCCCTCATACATAATTCAAGATACAAAGGAAAAATTCTCAATAATCCCCAGATCTGAGATTTTCTCTCCTCCCTCCTACAATTCTAAATTCCTATTACAGTAGTGCTTTTATAAGTCTAAAATTGCATAGGAGAGCAGCCCCCCCATTACATTCTGCAATCTGCTATTTATAATATTTGTGAAGGAATTCTTGAGAGGAAAATTTATTGAAAAGAAATCTGCCAAATCCAATTTTATTTGCTCAAACTTCCAATCTTTAATTGTTGAAGCCTTCTCATTGATTGATATCATTTTCTCCATATTTCTTCTACTGTTTTCCTGCAAAAAGAAATCAAAATGAATTAGGATGCAACAATAAAATCTAAATATCATTTCTGGCAATTAAAATAAATCTAATCAAATTCAATTAAATAAATAATTGAAAATAAAATGTAAGCTTTCTATTGATGCATGGGATGGCTTGATTGGCTAAGGATATTATTAACAAATGGATCTGCATTGAGAAGAGGCTTGGACAAATGAAAATGCAGAAAATAACTCTGAAAATTGATTTTGTTTTATAAATTCGTAGCTTGATATTTTGCATGATTTTTGTCCCAATTAATGACCAAATATGTTAGTGAAACCTCATTAGAAATATTCCCCTTGATTTTATCTTTCCAATGAGCCGTCTTGGGCTTAATTTGGCCAAGTATAACTAAATCTATGAGCCTCTAAAGTTGATGGATCAAATCTGGCATAAATCTGAAAATTTTGTTGCTGGGCTAAAAAAAACAGAATTTTAATTAAAAGTTAAATCCTAAATTAGAATTCTAACTATCTAATAATTAATTCTAATTTAATTGTTAATTATGAACTAAAGTTATTACTTAATAACTATTATTATTTACTCTTAACTACCTATAATATAATTATTTATAAACAATTTATTGTATTTAATTCATTATTATTTTTATAATTAATTAAACTAATTTAATTTAGTATTAAATATTTTAAAATATTTTAATATTCAAACTAACTTACCGCTCCCTTCACTCATTCACTCACGAATGAATTTGAATCTAAAACATAACATAAATCTTATAATAAAACTTAAGCTTAATACCTTTGGATTTTATGATCGACAATCAGCATCGTGGGAGGTGTCGGGGTGTTTGTCACATTTGGAAGCTCTGATTGCCAATCTTCCGATCGGGTAAAAAACTAAAAATTTATTTAAATATTAAACTAAATTAACTTTCCATTTCACATACGTGTAAGTTTTGGGATGTCTCCATGCCCTTTAATGATTGGCGATTGGGGAAGTGTAGTGTCGGGGCTTTTGTTAAACAAGCTGCGATTAAAACTTTCGATCCGATCAAAAGTCCCGTTGTGATCGAAAAAAAATTTTTATTATATATTTTTTGGTTCTATTTTAATGTTGTTAAGTCATGAAATTATCAAATGCATAATTTTCCTATTTAAACTACAACCACTTTAATGAAAATAAAAATAAAAATAAACTACAGCCACTTTGCCATCTTGATTTTTCAAGATTAGTAATTTATTTGAAATATTGGAGTAAATTACTAAAATCCCCTTGCTTCATAATTTGGTTGCATAACTAAAATGGAAAAATGTTAGTAAAAACTCACTATGGATTAATATTTAAAATGAATGCATTATTGAATTAATTTATTTACAAAATGCAATATTGTACATTTTATGCATTTTTAACCCAGGCTATATAAATGATGAGACTTTAAAGGAGTACTATTTTCAAACCAGTTGACCAAATGAGAGGAAACAAGCGTCAATGGGAAGCTTATAAAAAATTGATTTTAACAAAGCAATCAAAACAAGAATATAAAGAAAACGAAAAATTAACAAAAGCGTAGGGCAATAAATAAAAATCCAAAAAGGTGTTTAGCCAAAATTTTTATAGAAAGGGTCCCTATTATTTGAGTTCAGGAAGTCAATAATGGGGGGTTGTGTTTTCACCACAACAATGGCGACACACGGGAGAAGAACCAGTTATCTCTATTTGATATGAATGAGATTTTCCGAAAATTAAAGTAAAAATAATTAAAGAAGAGAAAATTATGTTTGAAATGTTCGACTAGGTTCATTAATCTGAATAAACGCCAGAATTGTCTAACTGTAATTTTTCTTAAAATTCCTCATAAATTAAAATATTTCAAAACTCTATATCAGTCTTTAATTAGTTGTAGAGATAAAGCAGGGGTCACTTTATAGCTTAGCTTTTAGAATATACTCATTTGTCACAGGTAGAGCTACCACTGCCAGCAAACATCTATAGTTTCGACAGGGTTACCTTTTAATCACCAATGATTCAGAATCCCATCTCTTTAAGAATTATTGACTTAGAAATAAATCCATTTATATATGTTTATTTTGTTTTTATTTTATTTTTTATTTTTTTGTTCCTAAAAGCCATTGCCCTGGTTTGGTAGTCAGATAGTTAACAATGTCATTCACTGGTTATAATTGGACTAAACAAGCTAGCTCGTGATGAGACCCATTATCTTATAATTGTTTGCAATCATAAGCCATTACCCTGGTTTGTTTAGCAGTGTTGGTAATGTCAGCCTATTTTTCCCCTATGATCATGGTAAGCAGGCTCATGATGAGACCTCTTATCTTTTAAGTTTAAATATATTTCTGAATTATACTCTAGAAAGATAAGACACTTTGGGACAGGGAGAATCACTAGCTCCTTAAGAGTTAGGAATGACAATTTTAGAGATAAAAGTGCTTTGCTGTAAAGTGTCTTTACTTGGTTATAAATAACTTTTCTTGACTGATAATAAAACTTTGAAAGATCTTAATAAAATATTGAAATATCAAAATGATTACAATTTTATGAAAAAGAATTTCTTCAGATTTTATAATACTTTGTCAACTTCTTTAAATTGGTAATCTCTTCCTTAAGTATGTCTACCTTTATTATAAGAAAATCAAACTTTACCAAGAGAATTAAGAAAAAGCTAATAGGTGACTATTAACTATTTTTCTCCATGTATGCTGACCATTGTTAGGTAACAAGTAGGCCTTCCATATAAATCATGGCATAATCAAAACTGAAAACCAAATGAAAAGAATTTTTATGCTAAAATGAGAAAGAAATCAGCAAACAAAAATAAAAATGAAGAAATCTTAAAAATGGAAAGGAAAATCCAAGTTTCAAAAGATAAACTCAAACAACAATGTTTATACCAATGTCTCAACAATATGAAGAAAAAGAAAATAATCGTGTAATCATTCATTTTTATGTCGAAATTTAGAAAAATCATACCTTGTAGGGTTGTAAGTGTTTTAGGCTTTTAGATAGCAGTGACGATAATATTCAGCCACAATGAAAATTTCTGTCTGATATCAATCTTCTTGTTTCAAAGCATCATCTTAATCATTTTTTAATAAAAGGAATGCTTAAAGAAACAAACTAAAGGTTCAAAAACTTTCTGGTGTAGCTGTTTCAATGAACATTATCGTTGCTTCTTGAAATAAAGCCAAGAGAAGAGTATAGGACTTAGAAAATAAGATCCGGCAGAGGATTGAAAGCTTTTTATGAAGAGCTGCAAAACAAATTTATATATTAGAAAAACAAAACTGAAATTAAAGTAATGAAATGGAAATTTAATGAAAGTGGGTACATGAATCTTACCATTGGATAATTGCTTTTGATCTTTCCTTGAAAGTTATTAGTTTCTCCAAACTAGCTGACTTCTTATTTTAATTAACATTAAAAACATGAAGAAGTCAAACTAACCAAAATCCTATAACCCAAAATAATTATTTATTTTATTTAAACTAAGGAAAACAACAAAATGTAAAATGGAATGCTTAGTGTTCAAGGGAAAACAAATGCATCAGAAATGAGAATGAGAATTTACAGTAATGTCTATTTCTCAAAATATTATTAGTTTCATATAAACTCCATGATTTTATAAATTATCCAGTATCAAGACCAAGTCCAAGATAATAAAATTTAAATATGAAGATAGAGAGGTCTTGAATTCTGTTTTTAATTATGGAATTATATATTTAAAACTGGAATATATGAGAAATCAAAATTATTTAAATATGCTGCAAATTGGTCATTAATTGCTTTCTTACCATAGTGGTTACCCAAGCTTGCTTTTAAAATAACACATCGTTGTATCGAATGATTCGCTTTACATGTCTCTTCACCATGCTTGAATTTTAATTTGCAAGACTTCACCTTTGTTGCTATGCCATATATCGATTAAATGTTAATGGCTCAAAGGCATGCATTGGAAGCTATCGCATCAGAGATTGCAATAACAAATTGCCGATAATAACATGTGCAATGAAATGAAGTGATCGCATCATTAAAGAAATATCATATTGGGGATTGAAGAATATTTACATTATGCTTCCCATATCGAAAAACGCACATCGCAGATTCAGAGAGGTGATGTGAGCATAAATAAAAATGCGATTGCGATATCGATGATTGCTAATCAGCTATTGGCGAACTTTTGGTACCCGATGTAACACAATATGATTCTTGCGATGCGATGAACAGTGGACCCAATAACTTTATGATGGGATTTTAATAACATATCGGATCCGTGACATCGGTCCTTTTAAAGTTATGCTCTTACCATTATTGCGATTAAATGGACGTGATATTTTTATGAATTTGATTTGCATTTCATATCGAGTCTGGAATTATGTGGTTGTCGCAATATCAGTAAAGTCAATTATCGGAGATCGACAAATTCATTATAATGGAAGTATACTTCACTTGCAAACCTTCGATATGCGAAATGCGATATGAGTGAGGTAATCACTTGGGTTTTCTAATGAATAAAATCAAAGCTAAAAAAGGCTTAAATTCTAATGAAACACAAATAAAATTTCCCTACTCCTATTGCAAATTTGAAATGGGTTTGTTGCTTACTTTAAGTTTTGAAAAAAAATAAAAACCTCCAAATAAAACAGAAAACAAATAAAAATAAACTAAGGAAAAGAGAAACTAATAAGAGATGAGAATGAACTTGTGAATGCATACCTGGAAGGAAATTCTCTATAGTTTTTTACGTCATGAATTTTCAAATCCTTCGTTGGATTTATCAAAAATTTTCCTTTGTTCAAAATTATCTCATTATTTATTCTAAATCGGAGTGAGAAATCAGCCTAAATAAAATCTGTTTATTCATGTTCAGGAAATATAAAATTTACCATAAATAAATATGAAAATGGTCTTCCCTTTTGAATTGAAAAAGCAATTTATTTCCTCTACTTATCCTGAATAACCTGAGGAGAATATGTATTGTTATAGTGACTGTTCAGTAATGCCTTTAGTAAATAAATATGATGTGTATTGCAACATCAAATAATAAACTAAAGATCATAATGGGATAAAGCCACTAATTATGTAAAAATGTCAAAACAGATTTGAAGGTGTGCACACAACAGAATGGACATCTTTAAGGTCAACTTAGCAAATTTCGAGGAAGATAATACAAACTTCATATGATTACCACGAAATGTTAGACTGACTAATAATGATTGAGTCAGAATTAAGCTTATCATAGAGAGTCATACATTTCATGGAAAAATGAGATCATGAAGCTTTTATATCCTTAAAACCTTTATCATATAAATTTCAAAAGAAAATCTTAGAAGGAAATCTCGAAATGAAGAAAAGTGGATTTGAGGCAATCAATGCCAAGTGCAACTTTAATTGAATTTAATCAAGACATTATTCAAAATAGACAGAGTAGAGGTATCGCTGTAAGAAATTTAAAAAGGGAAGCAAGAATTAAAATTTTCCAACAGCGAGAAAATGTTTTCATTGAACATATATGAGAATGGCTGATTGCTTTGTTTTATTTTTAATCTACAGAGCTATTGAAAATAAATTAACTACATTAGTTCTACTCCTATTCTAACCATATACATGAAAAATGACTAGGTAAAGTCATATTTCCAGTGTAACCATTTTCTCATTTTAATTGTTGCATGTATGTATAGTTCAAATGTTAGTAATAAAAATACAAATGTAATTAAACTAAGAAAATTAAATATGAAATTAGAATGTACAGTTATTGTTAGTAATTTAATGAAAATCTCTTTCTCTTGAAATTTCCTTTCCAATTGAAAACCAATTGGATCACAGAAATCTGGATGGATTTCTATTAATAACTGGGAAATGTTCAAAAGAGGAGATAACAAGCCATTTTGTGGATATGAACTTTTAAATTCAAAGGCCTGGAAAAAATCGTTTGTGGTATGTACAAATGTTAAGCTATTAACAATCTTCTTTGAGGGACAAATTTCCAAATATTTTTCAAATGAATTAATGAAAAATTGATGGAAATCTTTCAAATGAAATGGAGAATTATTAATTAAATTGGATTGCTGGCTAGATTGTAAAAATACATTCTCTTGTTGATATTGCCTTTGAAAAGATAGAAGATTTTGATAAAAGATGAACATCGATTGATATTGACATTGAAGTGGCTTTTGATGCTCATGATTATAATATGACACTCTAATTTTCCAATAGGACAATGCATCAATTGAATGTTTGATAGTAAAGTGTTCAATATGCCAGTGAAAAGTGTGAAAAAATTGAAAAATAAAATCTGAAAATAAGTATGATTTTATACAAAATAAGTGAGGAAACAAAAATAAAATGAAATCACTATTTTTATAACTAATGTTACAGTACAATTGGGATCGTTTTGAAATGATTTTTTTTTTCACAAGGATTGGCGAGAATTATGGAATTTGAGTAATTTCGAATTCCAACTTGAATTAGAAAGACAATTATGATTATGAATAGAAATGAAAACTTGATCATGATATGAATCATAAATTGGAATATTTTCTCGAATAGTGAAATCATGAAGACAATTTGTTGCTTTAGAATGAGGATTGGTTGAAATAATTTCTAAATTAAAATGTTCCTCATTCTCAAATGTTATTTGAATCTTTTCATGAAGATTCCCTTGAGAGGAATAGTAATCAACATCCTCAATGTCAGAGTAATTATCATAAATGACTTCACAATATTCTCTAAAATTCCCTTTTATTTCATCCAATATATCAAAACAAGGAGGAATAAAAATTTCATGTTCATTAATGGTAAAAGAATGATCAATTATTGTTTCTCTATCTTGATAAAAATTAATTGGTATTTCATTTAGATCAGCCTCTGTATTTTTTGAAATCTCATTAATACCAAGAGGGGAAAAATTTTCATCATTAAAAATATCAGGATAAAGGGAAAAATGTGAACATGAAACAACGTATTTAAAAGTGTCTCTATTTGAGAACTCTTGTGCATTATGCTCACTATAAATTTCAGATTCAAAATCATTCTTTTGTGAACTCATGCTTTCTTGAAGAAGGCTGCTTTGCTACTCTGATTTTGGCATTTTCTCATCATAGAAAAATTCAGAAATTTGTACAGCGGTTGGCATGTTATTATTTACTTTGATTGCTGCTTGCACTTGATGATTTGCAATCTGATTTTCTGAATTTACCTCAAAGTAGCTTTCAGATTTCAAGACAGCTCTTTCTCCAAAATAATTGTTGTTGTTTTCTTGCATTTGATTAGAAATATTTTCCAAGCTTTGTAAAACCACTTCATCACAATTTATTTGCACATCCAAATTGGAATTCTCATTTATGTTAGAAGGGGATGAAACAAAACTTGAACTAATTTCATATGGATTGGGAATGGGAGGAAGAGAACAAATATATTCAAACAAATCTAGTGATTCTTTTTCTGTAGGTTTATCTTCAACTTTAAATTTTAAACAATTCAAGTGAAATCGAATATTAAAATCATTATCAGACTCATTTTCAAATCTTCATAGATATTCAATTTTTTCACATACCTGTTCATAATCATAGTCGTCAAATGTACAAATGAAAATGTAACAAACTGATCCCAGCTGCAAATTGAGGCAACCGGAAGAGTTCTACACCAGTTTCTGGCTTTTGCCGCAAATGTGAGAGTAAAAATTCTGCATAAAATGCCTTGATCAATTCCTTGAAAATCATAATTTGAAACATTCTGAATGAATTGAAGGACATGATTAAAAGGAGAAGAATTTCTCTTACCATTGGACTTTACCTGAGACAAGACTCTTAACACTTCAAGTGGAGTATTGGAGGATGCACGTCCATGGATGCAACTCCAAATTGGAAGCTTAAGAGGAGTCATCGTAATTAAATAAAGTGTTAAATTGAAAAGACTCCAATCGACAAAAATCTCATTCCCTCCTTCCAGCACCAAAAGTGTCGATGTTTCGAAAATCGCTGCAACAACACTGGCGGATAACCACCCGGTCCAGACTTTAAAGGAGCTCCTTTTCTGTTTGGTGTGGTGGCTCCGATTGGTATAACTAGGTCCAGTTACCTTTTCCCTATCGCTATTGGTTTATGATGTATCTTTTAATACCAATAGTTAGGGATATCAGATCACTTCTTCTTGCTGATCAGGCAAGAGAATGACCCTTAACATGATTTGGGTTCAGCCAAGCCACGACTAAAGTTTTGCCTCTTCGAGAAGAGAACTTAAAAGAATATAGAAATTACTCTAAATGCAAGCTTATTTTATAATGCAAGCAAAAGAAACTAGTCTAAATCCTATCTTAATTAGGCAGATATAGATCTAACCCAACTAAGAGTAAGATAATTAAAATATTGGGATTTAAACATGTCTTGTTTATAATGAATATCAAGTTAATGAAGTAGTTCAATTCATTGATATTATAGATACCAAAACACATCCTATTGAAACCTTTTAACTGAAATAATAAACCAACAAAATTCCAGGAAGTAGTTCACAAAAATGATATTGATTATCAAGTCAATATATCCAATAGTTAAACAATAATATGTAGAAATAGCTCATAACATATTAGTATTTAATAAATTAGTTTTATAAGATAGATTTTTGAGCAAGTAGTTACCTAGAAATCAGAATTTAATCCATAAGAACAGAGATACATAATAACAACATTGAGACAAATTACCCTTATTGACAAGAGTGCACAAACATGAATAAAATGAGACATTCATGCTACCATGAAAATGAAACTGATATTTGAAACAGTAGTATTAGAAATACCAATTTATTACATCCATTTCTCTGACCTTGGTCTCCAATAGTCCTTTACATTGCTTGAACTTCTGCCTTCAAAACTAGAGCCATAGTAGTGCAAAGTCTGCCCCTCATACATAATTCAAGATACAAAAGAAAAATCCTCAATAATCCCTAGATCTGAGATTTTCTCTTCTCCCTCCTACAATTCTAAATTCCTATTACAGTAGTGCTTTTAGAAGTCTAAAATTGCAGAGGAGAGCAGCCCCCCCATTACAGACTGTAATCTTCTATTTATAATATTTGTGAAGGAATTCTTGAGAGGAAAATTTGTTGAAAAGAAATCTGCCAAATCCAATTTTATTTGCTCAAAATTCCAATCTTTAATTGCTGGAGCCTTCTCATTGATTGAGATCATTTTCTCCATATTTCTTCTACTGTTTTCCTACAAAAAGAAATCAAAATGAATTAAGATGCAACAATAAAATCAAAATATCATTTCTGGCAATTAAAATAAATCCAATCAAATTCAATTAAATAAATAATTGAAAATAAAATGTAAGTTTTCTATTGATGCATGGGATGGTTTGATTGGCCAAGGATATTATTGACGAATGGATCTGCATTGAGAAGAGGCCCAGACAAATGAAAATGCAGGAAATAAAACTCAGAAAATTGATTTTGTTTAAGAAATTCATAGCTTGATCTTCTGCATGATATTTGTCCCAATTAATGACCAAATCTGTTAGTGAAACCTCCTCAGAAATATTCTCCTTGATTTTATCTTTCCAATGAGCCGTCTTGGGCCTCATTTGGCTAATTAGAACTAAATCTATGAGCCTCCAAAGTTGATGGATCAAATCTGACATAAATCTGAAAATTTTGTTGCTGGGCTAAAAAAAATCAGAATTTTAATTAAAAATTAAATTCTAATATATCTTTCATATCTGCATAATTATTCTATTAATTATTATTATGAACTAACTATTAATAATACTATTATAATTATCTTAATCTAACTAATATTTAATCTATTTATAAATCAATTATCTAATTTTAATTTACATTTAATTAATAATCGTTCTCATAATTAATTAAACTAATTTAAATTTATTATTTAATATTTTTAAACTATTTTAATATTAAAACTAACGTTACCATTCCTTCACTCATTCACTCACGAATGAGATTGAATAAAGGCTAACATAAAGCTTATAATAAAACTTAAGCTTAATACCTTTGGATTTTATGATCGGCAATCAGCTTTGTGGGAGGTGTCGGGGTGTTTGTCACATTTGGAAGCTCCGATTGCCGATCTTCCGATCAGGTAAAAAAATAAAAATTTATTTTAATATTAAACTAAATTAACTTGCCATTTCACGTACGTGTAAGTTTTGGGATGTCTCCATGCCCTTTTAATGATCGGCAATCGGGGAAGTGTGGTGTCGGGGCTTTTGTTAAACAAGTTGCGATTAAATCCTCCAATCCAATCAAAAGTCCCGATGCGATCGGAACAATTTTTTTTATTATATATTTTTTGGTTTTGTTTTAATGTTGTTAAGTTATGAAATTATCAAAGGCATAATTTTCCTATCTAATCTACAGCCACTTTAATGAAAATAAAAATAAAAATAAACTACAACCACTTTGCCATCTTGATTTTTCGAGATTAGTAATTTAATTGAAATATTGGAGTAAATTATTAAAATCTCGTTGCTTCATAATTTGGCTGCATAACTAAAAATGGAAAATTGTTAGTAAAAACTCACTATGGGTTAATATTTAAAATGAATGCATTATTGAACTAATTTATTTACAAAATGCAATATTGTACATTTTATGCATTTTTAACCCATGCTACATAAATGATGAGACTTTAAAGGAGTACCATTTTCAAACCAGTTGACCAAATGAGAGGAAACAAGCGTCAATGAGAAGCTTATAAAAAATTGATTTTAACAAAGCAATCAAAACAAAAATCCAAAGAAAATGAAAAATTAACAAAAGCATAGGACAATAAATAAAAATCCAAAAAGGTGTTTAGCTAAAATTTTTATAGAAAGGGTCCCCATTATTTGAGTTCAGCAAGTCAATAATGGGGGGGGGTTGTGTTTTCACCACAACAGGTAGCAGTACAGGTATAGGTACAAATGCAGGAGCATAGGATGTGGATTATCGTCTCATGACAGATGGATTGGTTAGATTTAGGGATAGGATATATGTGCCAGATAGCAGTCCGATCAATAAGGTGACCTTGAGGGATTTTAATGTAAAAAAATATTTAGTTCACCCAGGGTATCAAAAGATGTTGGCAGTAGTGAATAAATTATATTATTGGCCAATTTGAAGCAAGGCGTAGAAGATTTTGTGGCTAGGTGATTGAATTGTAAGTAGGTAAAGGTAGAGTGTAAGCATCCAGGTGGATTGCTACAACCAATTCTAATTATAGAGTGGAAATGGGAGGTCATTTCCATGGAATTTATTACAAGTTTGTGGAGGATAGTGAGATAGCATGATTACATCATGGTAGTGGTGGATAGGTTGAAAAATGTAGCACATTTCATTCGAGTGAAGTGTACATTCTTAGTGAGTGATGTATCATAGGTATTCATTAGGGATGTAGTCAAATTGGATGGGGTTCTGAAGAATATTGTGTCAGATATGGATGCAAAGTTCAACTCCATGTTTTCAAAGAGTTATTTGTAGGTTTGGGCACAAAGTTGGCCTTCAGTAAAACTTATCATCTGCAAACATATAGACATATAGAGAGGGTCAACAGAATATTGCAGGAGATACTAAGCTTGTATGTGATGCATCAACAATGAAAGTGGTAAGAGTACCTTCCATTAGTAGAGTTCACTTACAAGAATGGGTACCAAGGTAACTGAGGATGAGTTTATTTGAGGCATTGTATGGGCAGACTTGTAATACTCCCATTAGTTGGAGTGATCCAGTTAATAGGGCGTTGATTGGATCGTAGAGGTTGGCAAACATGGAGAGAGAAATGCAATTAATCAAGAACAATTTGAAAGAAGTGTGGGATAGGAATAAGAGCTATGAAGATCTGAATAGGTTGTTCAAGGAGTTCCAGGTTGTGGAACAAGTGTACTTGCGCATCAAACCGAAGAAGAGCTCCTTGCGAATTGGATCATGTTCCAAGATGGAACCCTAGTTTCGTGGACCTTTCAGGATTATTGAAAGGATTGGGCCAATAGCTTATCAAATTGCACTACCTCCGAAAGTGAAAGTACATGATGTTTTCCATGTGTCATTGCTTGAGAAGTATGTTAAATATGTTGATCATGTGATTGACTAGTCTATATTGCAAGTGGATCTAGAAGGGGAATTTCAGCTGGAACTGCATGAATTTTGCAGATAAATATGCTCATGCTCCAGAACCAAGCAATCAAGCAAGTTAAAGTGCAATGGAAGCACTTGGGCTTATTTAAGCTACATGGGAGATGTCGGATTAGATGCAAGTTATGTATCCTTCCTTATTTGCTAGTTGAGCAGACGTTTTGGTATATGTCTTTGGAATATATTTTGGTACATGTTTTGGTGATTTTTTGTTGGGTTGTGTTATATTCTTTCCGCGACTAGCCCACGTAGTTAACCGAGGGGTTAGAGGGGGGCAGAGCCCCCCCTTCATTGTGTCGATTGCGTAGCAAGTGGTCATAGGGAGTTTGAGGGATGTAGGTGGTCCCCTTCTATGGGGTCAGGGGTAGCGCCCTGAAATATTTTGTTTTTTGGACCCTATATTAGGTTGGGCGGACCTACCTATGGTTTTGTGCATGATTTTCGCACATGGTTTTGGATGCGATGGTTTTCGGTCCATGGTTTTAGACGCGATGGTTTTCAGTACATGGTATTGGATGATTTGGCATGTATAAATATGTATTGTAACATTGAAAGGAACATAATGAAAAATCAAGCTAGTAGCCCCAGTTTTGGGATCCAGGGAAAATCTCTGTGTATATGTGTTTTATGTGTTTGCTCTTGCATTGTTTATTTTCTGTGTTTTAGAATTCGTATGTAGGTAATTTCTATATAGGGTTAAAACCTACATTTGGTATCATAGCTATTTTGGCTTCAAGTGGAAACTTTTGTTGCTGAGGAGTTTTTCTCAGGCCTGTGATAGACCCTGTTCAATGGGAGATCTGCGGGATCAATTCTGGTGGTGAAAGAAGATGGCGAGAAGTGGAAAGATAGAAATTGAGAAATTTAATGGTCAGAGTTTGAGTTATGGAAACTCAAGACGGAATATCTGTTAGTCGGTAAAGATCAGTGGATCATGGTAGATCCAGGAAATAAACCAACGGGAGTGTCTGATGAAGAATGGATTAAGTTGGATCGGAAGGAAAAGAGCACAACACAAAGACTTTGAATGTATCAGGGGAAGCTACAAGGAAGACTTTGTGGGACAAGTTAGGGACTTTGTACCAATCTAAGTCTCTGGTGAATAAACTGTTCCTACGGAAAAAACTGTATAACTTGAGGATGAAAGATGGAGACTCAGTGACAGACCATCTTAACGCATTTAATACTGTGGTAAGTTAGTTATTATCTATTGATATTAAAATTTCAGATCAAGATAATTGCACCATTTTTTTCTATTCTCTACCAGATTCATGGGATAGTCTGGTAATTGCAATAGCTAGCAATACAACTGCCTTGAAATTTGATGAAATAGTCTCATCCTTGCTGATAGATGAGATAAGACGAAAAAATATGGAGAGCCAGAATGGTGATGCCTTGTCTGTACAAGGACGATCTAAGAATACAAATAAAAATAAGTCATCGAATGGAAGATCTAAATCTCCAGGAAAACTTGTAAAGGTGCTGTGTTGGAAATGCAGAAAGGAAGGGCACTACAAAAGGGATTGTAAATCTAAAGCTCCTGATAAAGGAAAGGGATTTGATGATGCTTCTTATGCAAATGTGAAAACCACCTCAGATGAAGGTGGGGATGTGTACTTGGATTCTTCAAGTACACATGTATATCATGAGGCATGGTTGATTGACTCAGGTGCATCCTTTCACTTGACTCCCCATAGAGAATGGTTCTACGAATATGAGAAATATCATGGTGGTGATGTCTTCTTGGGGGATGATAAGAAGGCTAGAATCATTGGCCGCAGAAAAGTAAAGTTGAAGTTGCAAGGTGTAAGTGTTAGAACACTTCTGGGTGTTCTACATATTCTTGCATTAGCCAGAAATATGATTTCTGTAAGCAAGATTGATGATGCAAGTGTAAAAACAGTGTTCGAGAAGGATACCTGCAAGATGGTTCAGGGGGCACTGGTATTGATGTGGGGAGTTCGAATTGGAATTTTGTACAAGCTGCAAGGTAGCATTGTTATTGATGGGTGCAATAGTTCTATGGTTCTTAAAAGTGGAGAAGAAAATATAGCAGTATCTCGAGAGAAGACCATGCTATGGCATCAAAGGTTTGGACATATTGGAGAGAAGGGTCTTTGAATACTTCATGGTAAAGGTATGGTATAAGGTATGAGTAATAGCTCTATGGATTTTGATTTCTATGAAAATTAGGTATATGGGAAGAAAAATTGGGTGAGTTTCCCCTCTGGTGGTAAGAGGGCAAAACATATATTAGAAATTGTGCACAATGATGTGTTGGGACCTATGAAGGTTCCATCACTGGATAAGTCTGTGTACTATGTATCATTTATAGATGACTTCTCAAGGAATACATGGATATAATTCCTTAAAAAGAAATCTGAAGTCTTTGACAGGTTTAAATAACTTAAGGCTCTGGTGGAAAACCAGAAAGTGAAGAAGATAAATGTGTTGAGGAAAGATAATGGTGGACAGTCTTGCAGTAAGGAATTTGAAGAATTTTGTAAGAAGTGTGGTATAGCACAACAGAAGACTACTCCATACACACCTAAGCAAAATGGAGTTGTAGAAAGAGTGAACAAGATGTTGATGGAAAGGGCAAGAAGCATACTCAGTGATGTCGGGTTAGGACAAGAATTCTAGGCAGAGGCGGTGGAGACAGCGTGTTACCTAGTCAACATATCACCTTCATTAGCGTTGGAGGACAAGACTCCACAAGGGGTATGGACTAGTAAGAAACCCTCTCTTTCACATCTGAGGGTATTTGGATGTGATGCATATGTACATGTTCTAAAGGAGAAAAGAACCAATTTGGATAGTAAATCTAAAAAGTGCATCTTTATTGGGTATAATGATGGTTTAAAGGGTTATAAGCTTTGGAACCCAGTAACAAGGAAGGTTGTGTATAACCGAGATGTAGTATTCAGAGAGGTGAAATATGTTATTAGAAATGAAGTCCAACCAAAGGAACCTGAGAAGATAGAGTTTGAGCTTAAAGAGAAAGAATCATACTCTACAGCAGAGGAGGAATCAGAAGATGAAGAGCCACAAAATCCGAGTGTGAGAAGATCAGTTCGAGAAAGAAGGCAGCCGGAAAGGTATAGTCCATCTGCTTTCTATTCAAATTTTTCTCTATTAGTTACTGATGATGGTCCCAAAACCGTGAAGGAATCAGTAGATTAGGAGGATGGAAAACTCTGTAAAGAGGCCATGGTTGATGAAATGGCATCTTTGCACAAAAATGAGGCTTGGGATCTGGTGGAGTTGTTGGCTGGAAGGAAACCCATTGGCAGAAAATGGTTGTTTAAGAAGAAGACAAATGCAGAAAGAAAGATGGAGAAATACAAAGCTCGGTTGGTAGAGAAAGGTTATTCCCATGTGCCATGAATTGATTTTGATGATATTTTTTCTCCTGTTGCCATGGTAGCTGCTATTAGATTACCTTTATCTGTTGTTGCTTCTTTTGATTTTGAGGTAGAACAGACGGATGTGAAGACAACATTTCTTCATGGGGATCTGGAGGAGGAGATCTACATGAAGTAACCTAAAGGTTTTGAGGTGAAGGGTAAGAAAGAAATGGTATGCAAATTAAAGAAGCCTCTGTATGGGTTAAAACAGTCACCAAGGATGTGGTATCAGAAATTTGATACATTTATATGGGGACTTGGCTTCACCAAAAGAAAAGCAGATCATTGTGTGTATTTTAAATTAATTGGTTACTATGTTATTTATTTGGTCTTGTATGTGGATGATATATTGCTGGTTGGAAATGACAAAGAAATTATTTAGGATTTGAAGACCCAATTTTCTTCCAAATTCAACATGAAAGATCTTGGTGCTGCAAACTATATTTTGGGCATGGAAATTAAAAGAGACTCAGAAAAGAGGAAGCTCTGGTTAAACGAGAGGACGTATGTCGAGGTAGTACTGTAGAGGTTTAATATGCAGGATAGTAAATCAGTGAAGGTTCCTATTCCTATAGGTGTGAGGTTATCTGTTGAATAGTGTCCCAAGATACAAGAAGAGGAAAAGGATATGTCCCATGTTCCATATGCAAGTGCAGTCGATAGCCTGATGTATGCAATGGTTTGTACTAGACTAGACATTGCACATGCAGTGGGAGTATTGAGCAGGTTTATGTAAAACCCAGAGAAGGATCACTAGATAGCAGTGAAGTGGGTTTTCAGGTATTTGCATGGCACTAGTGATTATGATTTGTGCTACCAAGGAAGACCAGGATTTGACAGCGTGTTGGATATCTGTGGCTTTGTTGATGTATAATGGGCTGGAGATCTGGATTAGAGAAGATTTACAAGTGGGTATGTCTTTAAGCTATTTGGAGGTATAGTTAGTTGGACGAGTAAGAAACAATCTATAGTGGTACTATCAACTACAGAGGCAAAATACATGGCAGCCACTCATGCAAGCAAGGAAGCAGTTTGGTTGCAGAGATTATGTTCAAGTATGGGGTTAGTACAGGGATCTATTACGATAGACTGTGACAGCGAAAGTGTAATTTTCTTAGAAAAGAACCCTGCATATCATTCAAATACAAAGCACATTGATGTTCAGTCTCACTTTGTGAGGGATATGATAGAAGGCAAAAAGGTGTTGTTGGTAAAGGTGGACACTTTGAAGAATACTGCAGATGCATTGAAAAAATATGTGAGCTTTGAGAAGTTCTCTTAGTGTAGAAAAACAATGGGTGTTGCAAGGCTAAATAAATGACTAAGCTCTCTTGTGGCCCCCTATGGAAAGAAAACAACAAGTGGGAGAATGTTGGTTTGTGTTATATTCTTTCCACGACTAGCACACATAGTTAACTCCACCCCCCCTTTGTTGCATCGATTACGTAGCAGGGGGGTTGCAAGGGGGTTGAGGGGTGCAAGTAACCCCCCTCTATGGGGTCTGGGGCAACGCCCCGAAAAAATTTGGTTTTTGGACCCTATATTAGGTTCGACAGACCTACCTATGGTTTTGTGCATGATTTTATCACATGATTTTGGACACGATGGTTTTTGGTCCATGGTTTTGGACGCAATGGTTTTCGGTCCATAGTATTGGATGCTTCGGCATGTATAAATATGTATTGTAACATTGAAAGGAGCATAATGAAAAATCAAGCTGGCAGTCCCAGTTTTAGGTTCCAGGGGAAAATCTCTGTGTATATGTGTTTTATGTGTTATGCTCTCACATTGTTTATTTTCTGTGTTTTAGAATTCGTATGCAGGTAATTTATGTACAGGGTTAAAACCTACATGTTTGTTATATGTACATATGTATATGGATGTAAATACCACCATGAGCTATATTATAAAGCTCCAATAAGCGATATGGGTGTCATGTCATTATGATGTTATAATTTTTATGTTGTCATGTTAATTTGCTTCTAAGTAGGATGATCATTGTAAATATTGCAGTGACCTAAGTTATAAAGCTCCATGGGCAATATGTTTTGCTTATAGAAACCTTATTGGTCGTATTTGTTGTTGAACATTGAGAATGGTGTTCCCCCAAAGGGTAGGGTTTTATAACAACCCTAGTCAAAACTTCATGTAAAACTTAACAAAGGAAAAATATTTACCAAGGTCATGGGACATGTATTCCAAGTTGAACATTGGACAAGGCATAGTTATAGGGATCAGTGGTGATTGATTAATGACTAAGGAAATTGACAAAGGCAACGACTAAGGCTTTGGAAAGGCAAAGTGGCATTTTGGCACATTTATTTATGATAATAATGGAAATAAGGAGAAAAGGGAGGTGAAAGGTGACAGGTTGCATGTGAGGAGAAAAATGAAGGAAAATAATGGAATATGAAGAAAATAGAGCCCTCATTAATAAAAAGGCTTTTGACGATCAGTTCATAAAATTTTGTCAATTCAATTTTGGATCTCTCTCTCTCATACTCTTGGACACTTAAAATTTTCTTCGAGCACTCTTGGAGGAGTGTGGCATACTTGGAGTTTTGGAGCAAGAAGGCAAAGAAAGAGTAGGAAAGAAAAAAAGGACATCAGAATTAACAACTACAATAGGTTTTTCTTGCAAGTACCGAGTTTCTTGTATGTTTTCCTCACTAGTTTTGACATGCATGACATATGCATGTGGTTTATTGGTATGATCTATCACTGGCATGGAGGATTGCCTGGATTGATAGTGGATTTGCCTAACCTTTCCATTTCTTGTATAGCCATTGTGTTTTGGGTTCATTTATTTGTTTTTCTGGTTGGTTCTCATGTTTCATTTAGCTTGGGTTAAGTCACTAGTTCCTGGAGCCTTTGCTGGACAAATGCTTAGGAGCCCTATAGCATCTTGGATTGAGTTACTAGTTCTGGAGCCTTGGTTGGACAAATGCTCTAGAGCCCTATGACAATTGTGGGTTGAGTTACTAGTACTAGAGCCTTGGTTGGAAACAATGCTCTAGATCCTTGGACAACTTGGGTAGAGACCAATCTAGTGATGCTCAGTGATGTCCGACCGTGAGGTGGAATCACTAGTTGAGGGTTGAGGTGCTTTGGCCTTTGGAAGCTCTGGATGGTTTTGATTGATATTTTTTATGAGATCCCACATTCAAGCTTGGATTATGGCATGAGGGTGACTAGATGAAGAGAGATTTAGCTCAGCCATGTCTATGGTCAGGTGGTTCACTGAAGTCCCAAACCCAGTTCGTTTTTCCATCATTAATATGAGGTTATTTCTCCTTGTTAATTCATGAGTATTATACTGGTTTACCTGAGGATTATATGGATATTGTTTCCTTGGTATTTATATTATTATTATGTTGGCTATGAACTTGTATTATGATAATGGCTATATATGGATCTCATCATGTTTTTACTTGTAAATGAATGAGCATGTATCTATGACCTAATAGATGAAATTGCAGCTAATGCGTTGAGGCATCAATATTTCTTAGTGATTCTCAGATAAGTATAAGACCCCTATGCTAAAGTTTTTTATTAAGACCTGTAGCTTTCATGTTTGTGACATGTCTGACGAAATTCCTATCATGGCTAGTAGGGGTCTCATCTAGTCTTTGTTGATGTTTTTGAAAATGTATCTTTGTTGTTCTGTGAAATTTCATTTCTGAAACTGTCATTGAGTTTTGGGTGGTGACTTGGGATCTGGGCCTGGAAATGTGGCAAGAATCCCGAAGTTGCAAGCATAGGACTGAGGAGAAAAGTCCCCAAACACACCCATGCCTTATTGTCTTAGCGACTAGATCCTCCTAAATGCACTCTTGTCCATATTAATGGAGCATCTAGGGGTTTGATGCATTAAAACTTCATTTTGTCTCTAGGGTTGGTTACCTGAGTAGTTGGGATGGCTCCTGGTTGTCCTGTCATTGATGTGGAAGGTGTGTGTGATGTGTTTTGGCAGCTCCATTTCCTTAACTCACACATAGGGAGTCGAATCATATCATAGTAACTTCTTGTCACGTGTTTACCCTGGTTGGCTGATTACTTGGGTAATTGTGGGAGGAGGGTGTTATAGATATAGACACAATACACTCCAACTTAAGAAGATACCAGATACATAAAAAATCAAGGATGAAAGCATCACATGACATGTGTGACTTACATTAAAACATAATTACGAGTCTAATTTATTTCACACAACTTTATCTACATCCATCCATCATCTTAGATTTTATTCTAATATTTGTTGTAGCCATAACATTGCTACAAGCATTATCTCTATCACAAGTGTTTTCATCTACTTCCTTTGACACACATGTTATCTTTGTCTTTGTTTTCTCTGACACACATGATCCTTCTCTGAAATCATGCACATGCTTACTTAGGAACTTCCATTGCTCTTCTTGTTTTCCTTTTATTAGGAATATATTGATCATATTGAATTATTTTTCTCCAAGTTTCTACTAAAAAATTGTTATAGTCAATTATAACAATATTACACCCACATATTGAGTTTACCAATCTCAATATGTTCCTTTTACAAATCTCAACAAGATTAAATACCTCACATAATTTCACTTTACCACTCATGCACAAACTTGGTGTTTTAAATTGCAATATTTCCATATCCATTTCAGTGACTGTCTTAGATCTCCATGCTTTATTTGTTATATTAGCTAATTATAAAAATTAACTTCACTACCATATTGAGGTTGGAGTCTAATATTCTTACTTTTAATGATTCCAAGAAATTTTCACATCCAGCATTGTAGATATACTCCAAGCCTCAAATCTTGCACAAACACTGATCCAAAATAGTAACCATGATTTCAATCAAATCCATACCTCAAAAACACCCATACAACTCTACACAAGTTTGATAGCCTCTTGTGCCTATTTCATTTCATACAGTAGAAAAATATTCTACACATTGTCGTCCATAATATGCATCACTTCTCCACTTATAGTGCCTCCAAAGTCAGTGCATCTTCAATGCAACATCTTGTTTTTCTTGGCCTCCATCTTTTGCGATGTGTCTCTTGACAACCATATTTGCTCTTTACTTGGGCCAGGCCTCATCCTCAGCCAAATCTGTATCCTTTTGGGACCATCGCTAGTTTTGGGTTTTAATTCACAAATCAAAGCCTAAACCAAGTTTGAATCTTCACATGAATTGATAGCTACAAAGTTCATGATTTCTATGCTATAGTTTCCCCTTGCTCATTCCATTGCCTTCCTCTCATCTAATACAAACTTGAATTGCATACTCAATTATGAATGACACTTCATTAACAGTTTGGGTATACAAGTAGTTCCTACCCTGATACCCACCATTCACAAGCGAATTGATTTTCTCCATCATCACATTCAAGGCATAAAAGTCCTAATAAATGTTAGAAACCTTGAAGTTTGAATCCTTCGGTGAAAGTCTCTTTGGCTAGATCAGCTAGATCACTCTAGAGATAAGAATTTTATGAACATTTCCAAATTGGGCTACCCAGGGTACATTCATTTTAGAACCCAAAAAAAACATGTTGTTGAAGCAAATTTATGGCTCCTACGAGTAGTTATATTGAACACTTGGATATTGGGCCAAGGGAAATTGAGAAATGTTAATCAATATAATTGGAAATGATCCAACACACTCAAGGAAGAATGCAAAGAAACTTCAACTCAAATATCTAATATTGAATCTCCTCTTTTATATTATACCAGTGGCCATTTCACCATCAAATTTGACTATGGAAGAACTATGGTCAACCATGATTTAGTTCAAATGAGTCTTCAGATGCTTTTCCACATGCCCTTTCAACAATTCCTCCATGATGATGACAACTCAATTGTCAAATGGAAGAGAAAAATTATTACGCACAAAATTACTTGGAGAGCTCTCATTTTCCTTCACTTCCTATTTTCCAATGAATCTGCACGAAAAATGTCCACATGAATTTTTTGGGCAATAGCACTTGCCCTAGTTTGAGAAATGATGCACCATATTTTAATTACCTCCTTTGATATGGAAGTAATCTAATAGTGGAACATGAGCACAGGACAACTTCTACAAACAACCCATGCATTCTAAGATTCACAAAGGCTACAAAGGCACATTGTCTACTCAGCTCCACAATCAACAAAAAAACACACACAATGCACTCAAACACAACACTTTGAGCACAGCTACATGCAAAATTCTTTGAACATATCCGCACTATTCGACTCTTTTAATACCCCACACAGCCCATGGAGACTCAATGCTCATAATAGGCACACCAACAACTCTTCCAATCCAATCACAACCTGTGGAGGCTCAGCTTCATACTCATATAACAATGACACCACTCATAGTCAACACAATTGTTTCACACAGTTAATACACATGCCTCACACAACATTCACACTACACAACACACTATTTCTCTTCACATGAACAACAATTTCTAGGTCTGTGCTCCACGGTCACTCAGTAGGTCCACTATCTCCAGCATATCTACTCGTTAATACACCAAACATACAAGAAATACAAGCAATGTTTTATCTCAAGTAAGTGTCGGTAGTGTGGTGGGGGCAGTTTGTTGTCTTCCTCTTTGCCTAAGTTATAATCGCGTGCTATGACATGTCTGTCTATAACACGACTATTTACCTTGATTTTTGGAATAGTATTAGATGTAAGTGTAAGTAGTGTGGTGGGAATCCTCTCCACAATTATCTATCCTAATTCTTCGAATGGTAAGTAGAATCTCATGCTATAACCTGTTTGTTTGTAACTTGATTATCTACCCTAATCCTTGGAATAGTAAATAGATATTTGCCATGAGGCTCAAATCTTTACACAAATGATGTAACACAATTACCTACCTTGATTCTTGGAAGAGTAAGTAGATGTTTGCTAGGAAGCTCAATTCTTTACACAAATTATGTGTCTCTTTGACACAATACAATAGTCTTCACAATCCTAGTGCTCCTACTCTTCGGGGTTTCACATGGGCCCTCTTGTGAGGGAGTTATGCCTAGACCTACTCTGATATCATATTAATTGTGTTGAGCTATTCAGAATAATAATTTTATAAGTATTAATACAAGAAACTTAGTCTCAAGATAACGAAAACTATCTTGAACCCATTCACTCAATTGAGAAAATGTTTCAACCAAGCACCAAACTAGGAGACTAACTGGTTGGAGAATATCTCTAACCCAACTAGACCTCCACAAATTCCTAAACGATAGGAACAAACTCAACTCTATCAATAATGATCACACATACATATAGACAAGTAGTAGTTAAATATTCTAACACCAGGTTGTTGTTATAAACCAAAGTATCATAAATGACCTTTTTGGACTGAATTATCATGAATTTCACTCATACCCATCCTAGAACATAAATCATGGAGGGTTCGTAGTTGCTTGCCAAGATCGTAAGATCTCCCTACCAAAAGAACAATATCATCAACATAAAGAAAATGAGTGATGACCATATGAATGATAGAAAAGAACAATATCATCAACATAAAGAAGAATACTGACTATACCAGTGATACTTGGGACCAACACAACTTGTTTCTTTTAGATACTCTAGCTTCTGATTTATCAATATATATACAAAAATTATAATAGACAAGAGATACTCTTGTTTACTACACTTCATTTCTTCCAACCAACTTTTATAATCCTAAAATTAACAATAACATTCTCATACAAGCATTTTGTAATAATCCTAACTCTTTATTTATATACAACCTAAATAAATAAATAAATAAAT